>JAMKPZ010001624.1:0-49146 GCA_024699675.1 Amphibolis antarctica | reverse complement strand
AACGTACGTGCCAAAATATTAGTCTAAACAAAATAGAAGATAGACGACGACCAAAGCGAAAAACGAACGAAACGGCGATACGCACACCTATAATGCAAGATGGAATTCTTTTGTTTTAAAAAAAGAAGCAAGAGCACAACGAGCTGATAATGCGGTATATAGCCGAACAAAAGAACACGAATAGATACCAGAACGAGATCACGGGAGATAACAAGAAGGGGAACGCTTGAACGGACGGACACCTTACACCTTGGAATATGGCGAAGATTGGAATTGCCAATGAAAGGCAAACAACAAAGGGCGTCACCTCTCGGATGGGATCATCGACGCTTGCCACTGGTGGGATTGGTCTTGGTGCAGAGGACTTGCCTTCCCTTGGCCCGTCTACGCCTCAGCACCGCCCTCCCGCTCGTCGTTCTCATCCGCCTCCGGAAGCCGTGTGTTCGGGCAAGCGATTTGCGGGATCTGTTCCTCTTGGTCTGCCCGAGCGTGTACTTCCTCCCTGCCCTCACCACAAGACCACGCCGACGTTTCTCCACGGCAGACGTACCGGGCGCTGAATTCATTCCCAGCGACAGACCTGTACCGTACATTTACGTTTTATTGGCTCCACTTTGTTTCCGGTTCCATTTGTTTAAACGATGTATAATGTTTACCTTTTTTAAAAATTATATATCATAATTATGTATAATAATATTTATCAGATATCTTTAACATTTTATATTAAAAAATCGATATTAAAAATTTTACATCGTAAACTATAAATTCTTAGAAATCGTATAGATTCTTCGTTACATTACCTAATTTTATTACTTAAACAAACATTACGACTGTGTTTAGTATGGGTTTTTTTACCTTCAAAAGTAGAAACAAATAACTTTCGATGTTTTGTTTATCAAACAAAAAAAATGCATTTATTTTTTTGATCACTCTAATAAAATAGAATTTATATTTGTTTATTTTTTAATATTTGTATTTATTTTAAAATTTAAATAAAATACATAGAATAGTTAAATTATATTTTTTAATGTTAATATAATTGAAAGTAATTATATTAAAAAACTTCTAGAATGATATTTGATTTCTTGCTGCAACCTAAAGAAGCCTACCTCATTCTTGTTCTACATTTTTAATGTTTCCAAGCAAAATGATTTAGATGAAAAAACCAACGCACAGTTGGTCTTCAAATCTACACCCGCACCAATAAATATAATAAACACGAAGTTCAATTCACAACATCCCACGGAATTGGATTAAAATCCACGAATCCGTCACAATTAGGGCATCATTTGTCTTTGATACTAATGAACTTTTTTTATTATACGTACATTTATCAAATAACTTTTACATTTCTCAAATCAATATCATTGTATTTTTATTATAAATCAAATATTTTATCGTAAATTATGAAATTTAACTCACACGTCACCGGAACACCACGACAAACGAACCCTAAGGTAGGCAACCGAGAAACACGAAGTACCGATTTGATCGACGCGACGCACAACACATACTTCAATTCGCAGGATCCCGCGGAGAGAGAAGCAAGAGAGGAAAAGGAAATGCGTGCTAAAAGAAGCGAAAACGGGAGCGTACCTGAGAAGGAAGAGGAAGTAGAAGAGGAAAGGAAAGGGAGTGCGGGCGAGGAGAGAAAGGAGCTGCGGAGACGGGGAGTAGAAGCACAAGGGGCCTTCCCAGTGCCGCCGGCGGAGAGGAGGCGTCCGCGTCCCCTGCCACCGCCGACACTTCCGCTGAGCACGATCAGAGACGCCACAAGCGGGGCCGGGCCGGCGACCGCCGACATCGCCATCGTCGGACTTCTGCTGTTCCGTCTGCCCCCGCCGTGGAGTGCGCGCAAATGCTGCGCCTTATCGCCGCTATCCGGTTGGTTGAAAAGGAGCCATCTGCCATCTTGATCGCCGGCCGTTGGATCGTGATCTCACGGCAATATATATTTTTTGGCACCATAAAATAAAACACTCCGTTAATTTTTTTACACGTGCATTTCCAATGAATTTGTCAAATTACTCAAATGCCATTTTTCGAAAATATTTTCCAGTGACATGTTTACGAGTATTTGTGTCATTTAAAAATTAATAAAAAAAATTTAATTTTTTTTATTAAAATATTAAAAATCTTAAATATTTTTAATTTTTTTAAAGTTAAATATAAATTTTCGTAAAGTTATCTTATAAAATTTTTCATTTTCAAAATTTTAATATTTTAATAATAAAAATTTTAAAATTTTTCTTTTCATTAAAAATAAAAATTTCGGTGAACAAAAGCAGTTTGATAAATTTTTGTAAGGTGTTAGAAATTTAGGGAGAATATGTGTATCTTTTTTGGTATTTTTATATCTTGAAAAATTTGAAAAAATATTTAATTCTTACCATCGTTATAAATATAGATTTTTTTGTTATTTTCTATATATCATGTAAAGAAAATTCTTATAGTTGATAGAAATTTTTAAAATTGTCCTAAATTACCATTTTACACAAACACCTCTGAATTCAAAATTTTTTTCCAAATTTTATTTTCTATATTTTCCAAAGATGCACTTTTGACTAGAAATTTAATTGAAAATACAATGTCAAGCCCTAACCAACAAATCCAATTTTCATGTCACCATTTCTCACAAGCAAAACCGATTTCAACTAAATAACATGCAGAAATATACATGTTTTAAAAATGTGAATGTTCACGTAAAAATCACATAAAATACATGCATTGTTACTGTATAGATTTTAACATATAACTTTTTATCAATCAAATTAATATATAATTTTAACTCCATTCATAAAATCAATTTCAACTTCAACTTTTTCAAAGTTGAAAAATATTACTTGTGAATGTACCCATAATTCGTGCAAGGTTTTTTTTTTTTTTTTTTTTTCCTTTGTGACAGTAAGAAAGTAATCAATCAAGAGGTGAGTGAACTTCTGATGATTTTCCAACAAGCTTTCGTGTCCATAAATATTTCAGTAATAGTAACAACAAAGATTAAACCATTGATGTGAACTCGATTCTGAATAGATCACATGAAATGGGGACGCCAACAGATCCATTCATGTATCTATTGATCTCTCAAAACCTGGAAGGGTGAAATTTCAATATTAGCATCTAAACAAGAAAGTTCACAACCAGAAAAGGTTTGAATTCTAAGCCCTGCAAAAACATACGGCTAAATCCATGATCCTTTTATAAGTCAGTGTGTTAACGTAACCAAAAAAAATATTTATAAAATAATAAGTGATTCTATGATGATTATTGGGTGAATGACATTTTTTGTATATCAGACCAAAAATTGATGATAAACTAATATTTGATGTAATTATGATAAATTTAAATTATATTTATATTTATGTAGTGATATAATTTAAGTGTTAAATATAATTATTTAAAATATAAGAATATTGATATGATTGAAAACACGATGATAAAATAACAAAAGAAGTAAATTAAAAAATACGAATGTCATCATTTAAATAAGAGTGATTTTAAAAGTTGACATGAGTAAAAAGAGAACGTGACCTAATAAGATGGACTACGATCAAGTACTAGGGTTTTTATGTTTGCTGTCGTTCTGGGATTTCCTTCCTTTTCTACTCCTCTTTCTTTTAGTGATGTTCTCCAACTCAGCATTCTACAAGAGAAGAGAAATGGCATGCATGGTTAGATTTTAAATAATGATACGAAGAAACATAAAAATCTTAATGGAACCGAAATATTATCACATAAGAGAAAAATAGATGATTAGGCTGAAAACATACATACCTTACTCATGGTTGAATTTTCCTTTACTTTTTTCCTTTTGCATGAAAGTGGATTTGGACCCTACACCAGGTGATACAATTTAACCATCACCAAAACAGTTGAACTTTTCTTGAAAATAAACTAAAACGGTGGAGAATATCATCATATCATTAACTGAGCAAATAAAATATTTTTGTTTACCAGTAGTGGTGGTATGGTTTTACTTGCCCGACTCATTGACAAATCATACTAGTAAAAGCAACCATACATCATGAACAAGAAGGCTAAAAAAACTAGAACAAAATATTAAATTACAGCAGCAGGTTGGAAAATGGGAAATGCATATCAGCCATGCCAAAGTTACTGGTAGACATGATTTTCCCAACACTCTGCTCATCAATGCATCACATAAATGTTCTATAACATTTCCTTCCAAATTCCCCTTAACATCAATTCTTACAATTACAATCTTAAACCTCATCATGTGAAAAGCTCCATTACGTTTGTCATCCAGTACAAATTTAAACAAGTGAAAGATCTCTCCGCCATAAAGCTTACACAATTTGGTTGCCGATCCCCAACAATTTGCTTCGTAACTTGCTTAAAACTAAGGTGTTTTATCCAAACTTCGTTGATCTACAAGTGTGACAAATTCTATGGCTAACTTTTCTATAGGGCCCTCTAATCCTCTACAGGGTCACAAGAGTGTCTCTAAAGAGACATTTTAGTTGGTTGAGGGGTCTCCCTCAATCCTTTATCTCAAGGTTGTTATCTTCAAAGGTTGTTATCCTCTTAGTGTTAGGGTTCCCCCACCTTCAAGGTGAAACAGGGGAATAAAAAAATAAATAAAAAGGTCACAGGGGTGAGGAAAAGGAAGCTTAGATATCCAAAAAGGTACCACACTATTTACACCAGTTCTCTTCATAAACAATGTCTTCTAGACATCCAAAGACGTGGCAATAAAGAACCAGAAGTTGATGGATGGATGCCACCAAAAATCAATTATTTCTAGAGTTTTTGGCACATCAGCCTCGTGATTTCTAGGAACAGGAGGAAAAATTTTCATGCAAGGTTAATTCTTCTTGACGACCTTTTTCTTCTGCAACGTTTAAAATTCCTACGAAATGATTGAGAATAATAAATAACTTTGAACCTAGGGTTTTGAATGGCAACGTAGCATTTGTAACAGGAAGCATAGCATAGAAGAAGAGCAAAATAAAAATAGCCAACCATTAAAGTTAATAATCAGAGTAACTAATAATCCAATATTCACGAATATCATTATACCTTTGCTCTGTTTCTTTTGAATTGAACTTTATCAATGTTGCGTGGATTCTGCCTCTGTCTTTTTATTTTCCCAGAAGATTCTAGAGATTCACCATAAATTGCATCATTGTAACCATCAAATGAACTTGCCTTGACCTTCATGTCTGAATTTTGTTTAAGCATTTTTCTATGTAACCTTTGTGCTTCAAGTTCACCCAAATGTAGACGCTTCTCTTCAGAACATTTGACAAATTCATACTGCATGGATGATGGCTTCTCAAGAAATAAGGAATTTTTCAGGCCATATATCACAGGAACACCAGGTTTCTGCACAATCAGAGAGAAACAAGATAATCAGATCAATATTGCAAGTTGAGTCCAACTCTATGAAGATACACCTCATGTAGACAGATGCTTCAACAGGATCATGACTTCATGTGCATGTCATAAATTATTCAAGAGATTAATCAAACAAATTTTCGACCTAATGAAGTTATCTCATAAGACTCCTAAAATTTTTCTTAGCAATTTTTTTAATACAAGTAGTCATTTCATTCCAAAATTTATTTACTTCTTTATCTAATTCCCATGTTCCTTCTTTTAACAAGTTATTTTTAAATATCTTTTTCTTTTTCTCTTTCAGATTCCACCAACTAATTCTTTGGTTCTTATACTATAGTGCTTTTCCTAATCTTGATACTAACATCTAGGACTAACAACCTATGTTCTGTAGATTTCTTCCAAAATAACCTTATAATCGTTGCAAGTCCTTTAATCTAGTTTTCTAGTAAGTAAAAAATATATTTGACTAGCATTTGAGCCAATTTTAAATGTAATTAAATCTTTCCCTCTTTATCTAAAATAAGTGTTTGCTACAAAAAGGTCACAAACTATGCTAAAGTCTAAAATTGAATTTCCTTCTTCATTTTTATAACCAAAACAAAATCTCAAATGGCTTTTTTCATATCCTCTATTTTGCTTCCTTACATAACCATTTAGATCCTCTCCAATAAATAACTTTTCGCTAATGGGTAAACCATGAACTAAATCATCCAACACTTCCAAACTTCTGTTTAGTAACTTCTACACTAATTATATTAATTATATTATTTTCTAACACATGCCTAATTATTATAATTCAGAAGAAAGCATACTTAACACATAAAAAACATTGCTCTTTCACAACATTATAGATGGGAAAAATTCCAATTACGAATGGTACATTGAATGTGTCAAAGATGATCAACTATAAAAAATTATATATATAGCTCAGTACAGCACACAAATAATATTGTAATACAATATAAGCATAGGACACAGATTGAAACACTATAAACCATTAAACTAGATATATAAGATACAAATATACAAATTTAAAACAAGCATGTTGATTATTAAAAATGCAATGAAATGATCACAATGCAAAAATTGAAAACTGCAGAGGATAAAGAAAGATCATTATATGTTACTAACCTCACTAAGCTTCCTTCTAAGATCAGCATCTTGGGTAGCCACAAAAAAATGCTCATGGTTCTCCTCTGCAATGGTTCCCTCGATGCATGCTGCAGCATTCACTCGCCTCTCATGAACACACCTAAACAAACAACCATACACACACACCAAACAACAAAGAAATCCTCACTATTCAATATCCAACTATAAAAATCCAGTGCCCAAAGCCAGAAAAAGTGGACAAGTTATATTATAGGAATATAAATCAACCAACCTGGCAGTGATGAGCTCCCGTGCTGTATGCAACGCTGAAGTGTAGGAGTCCCCTAGGCTTCTCAGTTCCCCAAAGATGCAATTGGTGGTGTAAAGCCGGCATCGACCTCCAAGGAGGTGGGAGACTACATCATCCGCAGGGGCAAGGTCATGGACAAGGAGGTGGTGTATGAAGGTGCCATCGCAAAGGACCTTGTATGGCTCCCGAAAGCCAAAACAAGCCGTGAAGAATCGCACCACCCGACGGTGCCGCTTCTGTTTCTTGATCCTCATTTTTCCCACAAAAAAGTGCTAAACCCTAGAATCACCAGGCATAAGAGGAGAAGCACACGATAGATAAATTTTTGTTTTAAAAAAAAATGAACAACAAGAAATGTTACTAGTGATAAACCTAAAAATGGGTTGAATAAGCTAAAATCCCTAAAACCCCAAAATCCACCTTCACTAACGCTCCACTTCTGCTGCCTGCCCACGTTTGCTGTCCGATGTCACAACCGAAATGCGGAAACAGAAATGGAAAATTTAGAAGAAATGGAAAATCGGAAATGGAAATGGAAAGTGCAGACGAAAATCAAAAAACATGGGGCATTAGTGCTTGGCAGAAAGTACAGATAAAAATTAAAAAATAGAGGACACTAGTGTCTGACAAAAAGTACAAACAGAAATTAAATTTTTGTAAATTTGTTAATATAACAAACAATGATGAATAATAATTGTATATCTCAATAAATTTCAGTTCATATCTCCCAAAAAAAATTAACGGTTGATTAAATAGCATTAATGAAAACATAATTGTGAACATTAATGAAAACAGTTGATAACATAATATGCATCGTAACATGGTAGGGTTCTCTTTTCCAGTTTCAAGTCTAAAAACAATTAGAAGGCAACAATGTTGAAGCACTTCTATTAAACAATGCAGAAGCAAATAATGTAGAAATTTTTAATACTCTCTTTTTTCATACCAATCCAACAGTATTATATGAAAAAAATAATTTTCAAAGATCAAAACAGTAATTTAAAAAAAATCAAAACAACAAAGAACAGGAAATAACAACATTATCATTCCGAAACATAGGTAATCGAAAATTAAAAAATCACAGGAAAATTACCGTCGATACGAGCGCAAGGTTCTGCCGACGTGAGAGGGGCGGACGCGGGCGGAGAGGGAGGTCGACGCATGCGCGGGCGGGAGAGGGGCGGACGCGGGCGGAGAGGGAAGGTCGACGCGTGCGCGGGCGGGAGAGGGGCGGACGCGGGCGGAGGAGAGGGGACGAGGCAGGCGGACGACCCCTGGGCGAGAGGAGAGGGTTTTCTTTTATACTGGAGTCTGGACTTCTCGTACGGATCACTTCTTTAATGTCAGAAAATTTAAAACTTCAGAATTTTTCTTGTTTTTGAATTTTAGTCGGACACAAAATTTCGAAAGGGTTGTATCTATTAAAAATAAATGAAAAAAAAATTTAAATTTTTTTTATTATTAAAATTTTCAAATTTTTAATAAATCCTTTAGTGTTAATAAATTTAAAATTTAGATATTTTTATTTTTATTTTTGATTTTCTATCAAATATAAACTTCCTTTAAAAAGAAATTTAAGAGACAACGAAAAAGAGATTATGGAAATAATAATGTATTATGAGAATTTTAACAGAAATATCTATGATTTTTTTGTGAAGAAATCGTTATTATCGTTGAACATAATACTCAATAAATACATGTTCAGAAACACTAACTGAATGGTAGAGATTATGATATACGCAAAGAAGAAGACCAATGTTATGTTAGTTGAATGAATTGTTAAAAAATTTAGATGATTCAAATTTAACTTAAATTATTGAATTAAGACACTATTAGAAAATTAATTTTAATGATATCGTTAAAAAGTATTTTATAGATTTTGCTTGTGAGAAATGGTGACATAAAATTGTAAATATTTTTATTAAAATTCTCCTAATGTATTATCATTTTTATTTAAATTTTTTACTTATTGTTCATTAAATCTCTTTTTGATATATAAAAAAATAATCTTAAATTAATCATTATTAGAAAAATGACTACTGCGAAAAAGAAAAATTCGTAGTTATCGAAATAGCTGATGTAATTGTTTTTAAAAAGACCCTCGGAAATCACAAAATGTCTATGTGCTCCGGTCCCCGCACTTCACCACCAGGATCCAATCCAGGCCGTCCATGATGGCCCCTGCAGAACTCAGAGTGTCCTATTCTTGTCTCTGTTCCCTTCCATCGTCAGAAGGCGTGGTCTCCTGTCTTCCATTCCACCCACCCCGAGTGTGAGAAATCGGTGATCTTGCAGTGGCACTGGTGGTGGCAGCGGCGGCTGGGGTGATGAATGTATCGTTGGACGGGGTCAACAAGGTGGGTGCTGTAGTTTGTTGGGTTCATGTTGGTCTGGTCTCAGTTCCTGGTTTTGATTAAATCTGTGGTGACAGAGGAGAGGAGAGGAGAGAAGAGAAGGGTAGGTTTTTTTTTTCTTTCTACAATGGGTATGTGTTGGATCGAGATTTTATGGTTGATTTGAAGATTTGGGAAGGTAGTGGGGCAGGGGATCAGAGGGCATTGACTTGTACCATCTTCCACCGGTCACTGGCATTGTTTGGAAGGAAGACAAGAGAAGAATAAGAGAGAGGTGGTAGTGGAAGTCTCTTTCAGTGACTGCTGGGTTCTGTTTTCTTGTGTGGGTGGGTTTGCTTTCTGTTCCTGGTATTGGGAGCTGAAGCCAAAACATATAGTATTAATATAGAGGAGGAGGAGGAGGAAGGAAGGACTTGTCTCATCTGTGTGAGGAAGGATCTTCGAATTGGAGGAAAGGGTAATTGTGGAGTGGTTGAGGGTTTCCTTCCTATCCCATAGAAATTCGATTTCTTGATCAATCCTGAACATTGTGATTTGGTTTCACCTACGAAAGGAAAAGGATTTGTGATTGTGGTCTTGTGATAGCCTGACAGAAGGAAGCACTGATAGGCCGTGGCTGTGCCTTGCTTGTTCCTTTTCCTATTTGGGTATCAAAAATCTCAGCCCAATCTTGAAATATCCAGATACCCATTTGGGTTTTCTCCCTGAATTCGCGGGAAATATGATCAAAATCCCATCTTTGTTCCTGGTTGGGACATTTTCCTTTCATTGCTCCATTGCTGTCTGTGAATTCAGGAACGGATTGGTCCCCTACCCAGGAATCTGATTCTTATCAACATTAACGTTTTGGGGTGCTCCATTTGATTCTCCTTCATACATCCCATTCTCCTTGAGAGATGGGGTTAGGATCTGGAAGGTTGGATGACTGGAGAAACATCTTTGGTAATTCTGACATCTTTGATGTTATTGAGAATGGCATCCTCATTGCTGCATCCGATTGCCCTGCTGAATTCTGCAAACGCAGAACACGAATTGCCGAGATGCTGTTTTCATGCAGAACGGCACAATGCATCGGTTGCAATCATGTCGAGCTACATGTTCCTGCGCAGGAAGGCACAGTTGTGGAATTCAGAAGAGAGTTGGAAGGTGGTGTTAATGATGAAGGTGGAGAAAGGGAAACCAAGGCTGATAGTAGTACCAGTGATGTTGCGGCCATGGTTGGGGGAGCGAGCAATTATACTTATGATGAGGCTGAAGCTTTGACAGAGGAGATTGAAGAGGAGAGTCAGACTATTGGAGAAGTGTTTAGGATCAAAGGCATCCTTCTCAACAAAAATGATGAGGTCCTTATCTTCACCTGAATTCTTCTTGTGTTTTTATTGTAGTCTCAATTTGTTAACTTCCTCGAAAATGCAGCAACAGGTTTGTGTTTGTTGAAAATGATTTCTTACTGTTTCTTTTTCTATATACTTTAGATTTCCTTTTCTTGACAAGCTTATATGGTCTAATGACTACTAATTACTAGGTTGAGTTTCATTTACCATATTACCTTCACTAGCTTCCATGCTTGACTGGATTCCGTTGTTCATTGCAGTCTGATTCGGTGTTGTTCGAGTCACTAAGACGGCTTCAATTAATGGAGCTACCTGTGGAAACTCTTAAGGTACTGGCTGATCATTTATTGATCTTTTGTTTCCTGATCTTTTCTTGAAATATCTAAACCTGTTGGTAGAGAGGTAAAAACCTTGCCACCTTGTTACAGTGAGGTCCTCTGTTGATTGTGTTATCCTATTGAAATTTGGTATTTACTTGCATGCAGGCAACAGAGATTGGAAAGGCAGTTAATGGTCTCAGGAAGCACAATTCCAAGCAGATTTGCTGCCTTGTGCGGACTCTCATCTAGTAAGCCATCTGGATAATGCTTTGATTAATAACTGATCTAGTTTTTTATTTTTTAAGTAATTGTGATTCCGCAATGGTTTCATATCATGCCAGCTTGCAAGTTACAATGGGTCAAACAGAAGTGATCTTGTGTTTATGGCTGTAGATTTATGTTCCAACATCAACAAAAGAACATGCATTTCAAATTTTTGATGATCCTTTTGCCTTTTTTGCGAAAGTACATTCCTTCTCGGTAGACCTTGATTTCATCATTGTGAATAAGCTATTTCATGGCACTTTTTTGTTCTGCATTAACTTGTTAATTTACTTGTCAACATCTGGGATGCAAAATTAATATGTATGTATATATATATATATATGTTAATTTGTTGCAGTGGGTGGAAAGTCTTGGTAGATGAATGGGTTTCTGCTGCACCTGTCCTTGAAGGTTAGAGTTGTCTGTCCCAGCCATGAGAAATTTTTTCTTCCTTTCATTATGCATCTCCTACTGAACTTGTGTACCTTATTTCTTTGGAATGGATTGAACTGCAGAGGCTACACCAGAATCAATGAACCCTTCAAGGTATGGCTCAGATAGCAATGGTGGACTTCTATCTCCTCCATTAGATGAAGGAGCTTTCCTGGCTACACAAACAACTTCCATTGAATTTTCTAAGGTAAAAAGAACACAACCATCTGCTGGTCCTTGATGAAATATATATTATGCAATAGAAACTGACTGAACTGTGTTTTTTGAAATTCTCTTAAATGTTCCATCATGAAGTTCTTTGAGGGCGTGGATGATGATGGAAGTGAGTGCAGATTGTGCCCTGTGTCGATTTCCCGGTTGTTTGCTCTTGTTGAATTCCCTATTATCGAAAACCATCTTATTGATAGGGCTTTGTTGCAGATCCTCAAGCGATCAGGGAATTCAACAAGAACGAAATAAGTAGATGGTGTCCCAGACCGGACAACAAAAAGAACAAAACGGCAAACCAACTCCGTTATCCATCTTGCTTTTCTGAAGAGAAGGTTTCTACAAGGGCACATGGTGCTTCCATTAAGCAGGAGAATGTCATCCCTGAGAAGCAAAGCAAGGTTCAAGAAAGCATCATCATGTCTAGCACACCACCAGATTCCTTCTGCAAACTGCCCAAGTTGAATGAATATAATTCTCCATCTTCGTATTCTAGGACTGAGAGGAATCCAAACTTGAGCAATGATTGTAAATCTAAATACATGAAATCTCAACAGAAACTGATACCTGCAGGGATCCAGAAGAGGCCCTTAAATGATATAAAAGATGTAAGAATCAAAAGTTACTTCTCCTGGAATTACCATAGCTGTGTATGTATCTCACAAGGCATCTGTCTTTATTCACAGAAATCAAAAAATTCAGATGACAATTTGGTCCAAACCAAGCTAGAATTAGCGAAAAGGAAACTTCAGGAACGGTATCAAGAAGCAGAGAACAGTCAGTGCTCATCAACACTCGATCTTTATTACTTGTTCATTTAATTTTCTTCAAAAATTATATGATATAACCTGATGGATTCATTTCTTTCTTTTTTTTAATCGTGCAGCAAAGAAACAAAGAACGATACAGGTGATGGAATTGAATGATCTGCCAAAGCAAGCGCTCAATCATAAGCATTTTCCTCCAAAACAAAGGAAATTCACCCGGCACTGGTCCAATGGTCGGCATTAGTTTGTAGAAACCAGAAAGTGAAGTAGCTTGTCAAGTTATCAATCACTTAAGTTGCTTCTTAGAAGGGAATAAAATGAGCTTGTCTTGTTCTCTGTTTGAATCAGTTTAGAGAAGTTTGATGGAAAGCTGGAAACCAGACTGGAACAATTAAATCCCACATTCTACCAGCTTTTGAGAATTTGAGGATCAATTTGGGGAGAGCTTGAGAATCTTCCATCTCAAATAAACCTTGGTCTATGTGATTCCCATGTTCCCATCAAAATAATTTGTGCTTGGTTCATTGACAGATTCAAAGGCAAGAAGTCAGTTTCGATCCAACATATATCATCAACACAAGATTTAAATTACTTCTTTACCGTCACAATCTGCTGTGTCAGCATTCAGTACATTTTTTTGTATGCTATAGGGAATTGAACAGACAACAGAAAATGAAAAAAAGGTTGAGGTATCTAGTGTATTAGATTTGCAGATCCATCTGTATTTATTTCTGAATTGTGGCTCTTTTAACAGAGGAGATGTGCTGCACTCAACCGAATCAAGGTTGTGCACCACTATCACTTTTTTTTTAAAAAATTCTGTTTCTCAAGTTTTAAAGTGATATATGTACGTCACAAGGTAAGAAGTGATTGTGATTTTCCTCTTGATCTCTTTTGAACATTAGAATACAATATGCAATTACTCTGAGCTCCACGCACAATGTCTTTTCTGCATGAACTTTTATTTGAATTTTCAGCAATGGTGGTTCTACTTCTTGTCATAGTTCTTTTCAAAATCACACCTTTAGCACATTGCTTTCTCTATTGGTGATGGATGATTATGTCAGTATCTATGCTTTTCTTCTTCCATTCAGTTTGTGGTCATCTCTGACTTTACCGAACTTGGCAGAGCTTTACAGCAAAGATGTGGATGCCCATGCGAGACAAAGAAACCCCAACTACCTCAAGGATTCATCTTGGTGGAGTTGCTTTTGTTGTTCTTATTTTAAGAGTAGTTCTTTTCAAAATTAAGACCTCATTACCACGGGTTACTGTCAGCCAATGTGTTAGTGCCTTAGTGGTGCCAAAATAATGCAGGAAAGGAGGTTTCTGGTGGAGGCTAGGAGGATATTCTTCAACTGTTCATCAAAACTGGTGTGGTTTGAGTATCTGACCATGTCCGCTAGGTAGATTCTCCAAGGATCCACATATTTTGTGGCCTTGACTCTTTTGTTATTAGCCACAACTTTGGACTTCAATTCTGATGTGAACCTGTTCTAATGTTCTCCCATCATGGATGCTCTCAAGCTAATTGCCTGCCAAAAGGGCAACAGGATGACTTCTTTAATGCCAAATCCATGACCAGAATGTGAGATGTTCTTTCTTGCAAGTGTATCTGTATATGGCATGTGATTAGTCATTTCTTTTCAAAACAATCAATTCTTCTGTGACCAAAAAAAATTGTGGGTTGTGATAAACAGTGCTATTGATCATAAATCTAGGGTGCAGGACATGTTCATTTTGCTGCTACAGAAACTCACATGGAGCAACTCCTTAATGAAGAAGTTGCAGTAATCTGTCTCATAGCAGTAAACAGTGGGTGGTTTACTGGTTTATGCTCGGCCCATGTCTGATTCCTCCACTTGTCATGATCTGTTCTCAATGGGGTACCAGTACCACATTCCATATGGCTAATAAGATAAAAGGAGTTGTTCCTCAAGGAGTCTACACCACCACATTTTGTTTCTTGTGCTTTTCCTCCTGTCAGTCCTTTCATCACTCTTTACTGGTTGGTGGGGTTCATGGGGCATCTAATTCTCATAGGTCAGCTGGAAATAAAGGGGAAGGAGGACTTGTGGACATTGCAATGTGATCACAAACCTCACACAATCTTCAACAAGATTTTCAGATGATAATCTAAGAATATTGCATTTGTAGTGTGTGTGTGTGTGTGTGTGTGTGTGTGTGTGTGTGTGTGTGTGTGTGTGTGTGTATGTATGTATATATTTATGCATGTATATAAGTAGGTATCTATGTATTTTAGCAGAAATGCTAACTGTGAAAAGAGATGAGACTTGATTGAAACCTTAATCATTTTATTACTGAAACTAAAATGGCATACAAAAACACCACACCCCAATGGAAGGTCTTGTTGAATATGAAACACTATTTCAAGTAATTCCTTTAATCAATGATGTTTCTCTAAACATCTACTTACGATCAACTGAAAATTCTATTTGATTCTGTAACCCTAAACCTTAAATATTAAAATTACCTTATATCATTTTCCATTTTCTTTATTTTCTTTCATTTTGGAGCAGTCACCATGCAGAAGTTTTCAACCTTTGCGGGTGTGAGTGTGAAGCAACGTTGTACAGACTAACCATGCACGAAAGGGCGTAAGAGTCTTTTATGTTCAGGATCCCTAAGGAGTGCTAGAAATCATAAAAAATCATCTCCTCCATTTGAGAAGAAATATATATACAAAGAACTGGAAATGCTTGAAATTAGGAGCTACTGTGGTTTCTAGAGTTAAGGTGTATTTGTTTGTATCTGTTCTTGATTTCAAAAGTAGGTTGCAACAATCTTAAAAATTATATAAACAAACATATATTTTTTAGTTACTGTAATTCTTTAGATTAGGTACAGTCATTCTTAGTTAATACAATTTCTTCGTCCTCAAGGAGCAGTTTACCCACTGCGCAGTTTACCCACTGCTCCTTGAGTTTCAAGTCATTCCATATTTTTTTTCGAACGTTCAAGATATTGCTGTCCTTTCTATTTTTCAGAATATCATATTCGTTTGAAAGTTTTTTTTATCTTGTTAATATTATACTCATACTTTAGGATATTTGTTTTTTACTTCAAAATTGTTTTGATATTTGTGATGTTGTAAGCTGTTTTTATATTTTTAAAATTTAGTATTTAAAATAACTTTTATAATAAATAAATATTTTTAAATATAAAATCATGAAATTGGAAGTTTATAAATATTTTTATATATTTTTAATAAAACAAGTTCTTTAAATATTGTTAAAAACATTTATGATAAAAAAGATCTTTTAAATGTGAAAATGAAAATTTACAAAAGTTACTGTTTTAACAAATAAATGTAATTCTTAAATTACCGTACTTTTTTTAAAACACTGTTTCTTTAGGTTTTTTCAACTTTTGGAGTTAAAAAGCTTCAAACAAGAAGGAACAAAAACTTTGTTTGTGCAAATAAAATTGAAAAGAATTGAATTGAAAGAAATTTAATAATGTCTAATTCAAGTGTTTGTATAGATCTTTTCTGACAAAATTTAATTCTGACATTCCCTTATAAATTGAGCAAAATCTTTTCTCACGCTCTCCTTTTATAAGATATTTTGTATTTTTTACGTCTTTTAAAAAGTTAATAATTAAAATTTAAAATATATTAAATTTTTACTATTTTTTAAAATAAAAAATAAATTCAATTTTGTTTAATTCCATTATATACATAAATATTAAAATTTCAAATTTTATTCAATTCTACAATATACATAAATACTTTTTTATGAATTCAATTACATTCAATTTAATTCTAATTAAAAAATAAATTCTTACAGATTCATTTCTTACTAGTTCTATATGCATAAATAAACCCAAATTCTCAAAAAAGGAAAGGTGCTTTGACAAGTATGTCTATACAAAAACAAAGAAAGAGACTGACCCAGCAAGGCATCCTTGGGCCATGAATTAGAACATGAAATCCTAAGAATTAAATTTTTTCCATAAAACATATGATCAGAAGAAAAAACAAAACCAATTTTGCCCAGAGTTTTACATAAGTTCCTCTTTTTACACAATTTCTAATAATGGTAAAATCAAAAAGATTCAAAACAAATTTTACACAAATGACATAAAAAAGTACATTTACACATGTAAAATTGATCAAAAATTAATCGACAAAAATTCATTTCTAAAATAAAATTAAATTAAGAGAAAATAAATTAAATATATAAATATTTATACACTTATCAAAATTAAACAAAATTAAAAATTCTTACGATCAAACGAAAACAAATGAAGAAATTTAAACTAGTTGAATTTCAAACGATTCAAAATTCATGAACCAAAACTTCACTTTTGTCCTAAACTAAATAATGAATAATATCGATGAAAATAAATTAAATTAAATTCCCTTAATACAAACAAATAATCCATGATAATTGAATTCATTTAATCTTAGAGTTTTCGTTACCTTTGAAACTGTAAAATCTTCTCTTCATAAAATTATGGTCAAAAGAAGCTGCCATGTAAATATAAAAGACCCAAGTATCAAGAACAAAATCAACCCTAACACAAATGACATAGAATGATCTCCATTTTCACATGTGCCATTCGGACCTTTTTTAAAAAAATAAAAGAAAAGCATTTGTCGAAGCTGATTCTAACGTCCCATAAAAACTATTGATTAGAAGCATTCCACACATCAAGCAGCGATTGTGCACATGGTAGCGTCTGTTTAGATTCTTCCATGAGACCCCCCTTAAAACACTCAATGAACATAAAATTTTTTTCCAGGCATATTCACAAGCATGACTACTGCAAACCAGTGAGAGCATATCGTTAGCAGTACAAGAAAAAAACACACACGCACGCCTACATATATATATACATATATATATATAAATAGATAGATAGATATAATAACCTAGGCATATATAAGCATTTACACTTCTATTTTGAGGGAGGGTGGCGAATGCAGAAGAGCCAACAGAAGCAACCAGAAAGTGGTCCAAAGCTACCTAGAAGGTTTCCTCAGCCTTCAGGAAATAATGGCACTCTAATTGTGTCATTTCTCCCCCATTCACAGGATCAAATTCACACCTATAAAAGCTGCCAGTAAGAGAAAAACACTGTTAGAAAGGTTTACGTTTTGGCACACACACGAACAGAAATTAGGGTTTCTTAAAATAGACTTGACTGACCATACAACCAATTAAAACAATAACCACATCTTCGTGCTCCATAATGATACAATATAAGGGGCTTTTTGATAATAAGGGTGTTTTTCTCAGACTTAAATTCAAAATTTATTCCACCCTAACGAAGCAGAAGGCCAACTACGTCATTGTTAACGAACAAAGATAAAGAGCGTGTATCAGGAGAATTAAACATTCTAGGTTGTTTGTGTTTAATTTGTTTGATGGCCTAATAAAGCAATCCAACTGACTTCAAAAAAACGCAATTCAATTAACCTAAAATTCACTTTGGTGGCCCATTACTTGGCAATCCAGAGTAAACTCAATAAGATCCCAAACTCAGTCACTTGTGATCTATGATAAAAGTATTCGAATGGAGTTAAAAATGATTTCTACGAAAATAAAGCAAACATATAGGACAAAAGATGGGCTAGATGTATGCAACCCCAATATTTCCCCAGTAAAAATGGCTTTTACCTTTTGACATTCACTAAATTTTGATACTGACAAATTCTGGATCTAACATGCTGGTATTATTAAAATTTGTGATGTAAAAGAGCATATTCCTTTTTTATTTTACTTTATTTGAACCATCACCAGAAAAAAGAGGAAGAAAGATTGCACAGCCAAACTTACAACAGCTAAGCCAGATCATACCAAGAATAGGAAAAGAACTAATACCTTCCATCCATGCCAAGAATGACAACAGTATTTTTCTGATGGCCAAAAGCAACCACATATTGGCAACCTTCGTGCAACCGGAATTGAGCCATTGACCATTCTGAATTAAAATATTTTGGCAATACACCTTCAAATTATAAACAAACTTACATTAGAAATTGGAAAATAGAGAAAATATATGTGAATAGTTTACATGTATACTACTGAAAATGGTTTAAAAAGTAGCATTCGGAATACTATAAGCTATAACGATTATAAAAAGCACAAATACATCATTGAAGGAGTGAGTTTTAAAAGCCAACATACGTACCATTATTGTCATGCATTTGGATTAACCAAAGTTGAGACCTTACTCGTCTGAATGAAATGGCAAGTCTACTACTCATTTTTTCTGTCCCAACCCCACTGCAAGCCATTGCTTTATGCCTAAACCTGCTTCCCACGGATTCTCATAGGTTGAAGAGGATGTAGTGGTGGACAGAAGATGAACTTTGATGAGTTACAGGAAGAGAAGATGGGTTTCATTGTTTCAGTGGAGGAGAAACGATCCAATGAAGGAGATGGCTCCATTGGTGACCAGAAAGGCATAGCTCAAAGAGCAAAAAGATAGGGTGTGGGAAGGGTCAGCAAGACGGCTTGCAAGGAGGGATGGAGGATGAAGGAAGAGATGGTTGCAATAATAGAAAGAGGGTAATTGTTAAAACATTTTTGGCATGTTAGATTGAAATATTAATACTACGAGACAACAAAATGAACATTACAACATGTTTTGACCTCAAAACTATATCAGTGGCACATGGCTTGATTTTTCAAATTTGCAATGGCATCTGTGCATATTGTCCTGTTAGGACAAATATAAACTACATAAATCAATAAGAACATGAGGAAAAAAATAAATACGTCCCGTTAGGGCAGAGTTATTTATTTACCATGCAAAGGAATGCATTGAGATTTTTTTGTTATGGGATATCTTCATATTACAACAAGCAATCCAGAATATATCTCTAGGTCATTTGAATCAACTTCTGCAATCATAGGAGTGCTAGGAAGAAATAAAATGCTCACACATCAACGATGTTTATGATATTCTTGATGAAACATTCAAGCTAACCCCATTTCTATCTAAATAAAATGCCTACAATCAAAATAATAATTGTAGGTGAATGCCAAGCATCGTATCTTAGGAGTTTTTATTACTCAATAGAAATTTGACATATAACTAAAAGAAGTAAAAAAGGCTTAAAACTGCATAGTTAGAAATTGTGAAAAATGATTTAAATTTATGTAATTTAATTAAAGATTTGAGTATAAATAAAAATATATAAAAGAAAAAGATCCATGTTTCAACCTTACATAGTGGAAACATGATTTGGATTGTTTGTTGAAATTTAACCATCTTGAAAATATTTTTTAAAATAAGTTTAGGATGGTTACAAAGTTGGGAGTGTATTGTGTCAAAGTGAGCATAGATGCACAAACTATTCACAACAGTGGTCCAGGCATTCAGCTACTTTTTCTTTTTTCATAATTTCTGTATGATGAACCTACAACAGAGACAAGTTAAGGGCATAATTGCAGTAAGTTAGATGCCAACTAGACTGAAGAAGTTAATATCAGATAAATCTCATAGTTTAGTGTTGATTCTCCTTAAAACTTCGATTAGGTTCAAATGGCTAGCATAGAAGAAAATGAAGCCTGAGAATCATCACTCATGTTAGAAAATTGCATCATGTAACTAGATGAATTCATTTGCTTGGTGCTCATTTATGATCCAATGTCGAGGAAAAGATAGCATGTAGGTTAGTCATCTTTTGTGCTTTACTTTCTTGGAATTAGTTATTTTTGTACTTTGCTTTCTTGGAACTTGTTACCATTGGGGTTATTTGATGAGTTGCCCTTGGATTTTCATTTTTCCTTTTTTATTTTGTTGAGATCAAAATTGGAATATATCAATATTGTAGATGTAGTTATATATTGCACAGAGTCAATGAGGTAGTAGCACAAGTAATAGCATAAAATAGGAACGAGTAAATGTAAAGTGTACATGCAACAAGCAAATAATGCAAGCAAATACAATTTATAAACACAGCCTTATGTTTTGTCATCAACATTAGCAAGTAAAATCCCAATGGGATGACTTTTTTTCGCCCCAAGCGAGCTAATACCTTAGCCAACAAAATAGAGAAATTTACCATGATTCTAGAAATTTTTATGTGATTAAAAAATTTGGCAACAAAATATTCACTTACTTCATACAGGTAAGCTGTAAGTTCTTCCAGTGGTTATTGATACGAGGAACTACCATGATTCTGTAACATTTACCTTTGATGAAGGAGAGAGGTGCACCAATTGCTGGAGCAGGAGGATTTGGTTCAGGAATAGGACGTGGCCTGTCAGCAACAGTTGTACCCATATTCACCTTTAAGTTGAAAACATGGACAGTCCCTTTGTCACTTGAGACTGCCAGCCACTGCATGTTTTCAGAGAAAGCCAGGCTGTATACGTCTGCTCTATCAGCTCCCCGGCGAACCTAATAGAACATTTCAATGTTGCAATCATATCTTAGATATTCCAGTACAGAAGTCAATTAAATAATAAAAATTAAGTGCAAATATAGAAATGATAAATAGCTCGAAAACCAAAACACAGAATAAGAAGACATTAAACAATCCAACGGTGCTCAAGGAAACATAAATGGATAAAGCAATCGCCTTTTTGGCTAGAATGTGGTAGGTTGAATATATTTACTGTTTCCAGAAAGAATGCTAATATTTGCAATTCATACTTCTATATTTTCACATCTTTACTTTCTAGTGTTGACCATTTTGGCACCTAGAATATAAAAACTCATTAGCAATTTGTCAATTTTTTTTTTGTTCACTGCCACAAGATAATATGTTGGATATGTTGGACATCTCATAACTCCATGCCATCAACAAAGGATTATGCACTTTATGTTGTGAGATGAGAACAATACCACATATTCATTCATCCACTTATTTTTATCAGCCAGTCATGTGTTGTACAATGCAAATCATATACAAGAGCTGTGGTTCTATCCAAGGCCTTTAAATTCTGCCTATTATATGAGGGAAAACTAGAAAAATAGATGAATAATTCTCTGGTGTTCTTTAGTTTAGTGGTACCTTTTCTCAGTAGGAACAAAATTAGTATTTTTTATTTGCAACGACAACAACAATACTCAAAACTATGATTTCACCACATAGGGATGGTAACATGAATCCCTTTCTTCTAAGTATTTCTATCTACAGTTAAATCTTCAATTAAATTATATAAATTTAATTCTTTTCTTACAAATCTTAATGTAGGAGTTTTAGGCTTACTTCTACTTCTTTTAATTTCTTCTACACTAATTAATTCTCATCTCCTAAATGGTGCATTCCTTAGTTTCCTAGGAATATGGCCTAATCACTTATGCTGATTTTCTCTTATTTTATCTTTAATAGGTGCAAATCCTACTCTTCCAAATAAAATCATATTTTAACTTTTCTTATAGTATTACCACTCATCTATCTAAGCATGCATATCTCAATGACACTAACTTTTTGCATCATGTTTTACAACCCAATATTCTAAACCATTAAGTATGGTTAGCTGAACGGTTATTTTATGGAAATTTTCTTTTAATTTTAAAGGTATCCGCTTATCACACAACACTTCAGAAGCATTTCCCCACTTCATTTGATTTACCTTAATCCTATAAATAATATCCTTTATAATTTCACTATTTCTACATATTATAGATATTAACTATTTAAAATACTTACTTTTATGGATTTCATGGCCATCTAAGTATATATCATCATGATTATTTCCATTTTCGTTAAACCAACGTACCTTATATTCAACTTTTGACCTACTCAATCCAAATCCTTTATTGACTAAGATATCTCTCCATAATTCTAATCTAAAACTAATTTCTAACTTGTTTTCATTAACTAAAACCATGCCAACAACAAATAGCATACACCAAGGTATTTCTCCCTGAATTTCCTTTGTTATTTCATTCATAACTAAGACAAACAAATATGAACGTAGTGAGGACCCTCGATGTAAACTTGATTATTAAAAATTCCATAGTTTTTCTTTCTATAGTTTTAACACTAGCAACTGCTCTATTAATACATATCTTTTATAATATCAACATATCTTATTAGTACTCCTTTTCTTTTTAAAATCCACAATACTAGGTTTCAAAGTACTCTAAAGGTGTTTCTAAATCAATGAAAACCATATGGAGGTCATTTTTATTAACTTTAAATTTTTTTACTAGTTGATTAAGTAAATGAATAACTTCCATTATTGACCTCCTTGACATAAATCCAAATTGACCTTCTGTGATTTTAGTTATACATCTTAGTCCTTGCTCAATTATCCTTTCCCATAATTTTGTATTATGACTCATTAACTTAATATCACAATAGTTATTACAATTCTGTATGTCACCCTTATTCTTAAATATAGATATTGAAGAACTCTTTCTCTATTCATCTAGCATCTTTTTTGTCTTTAAAATTATACTAAAAAGTTTAGTTAACCACTTAATCCCTACTTCATCCATCCACATGCTTCCACACTTCAATGAGAATACCATTTAGCTCAATATTTTTTCCACATTTCATTTTCTTGATGGCTTCTAACTCCAAACTACTAATTCTTCTAAAATAACTAAAATTTATATCCTTTGCATTGCCACCCAAATTTATTTTTTTTGCAAATTAAATTTTTTTTGAGGAAATGCAAGTTCAAATAAAAAACTATCAATGGAAAAAAATTGGAAAGAAAAATATCAAACAATGCTCTTAGTTTCCTAGGTATACCTACCAACCAACAACAAAATCAAAGGTTCCTATGCAAAAATAATGAACATGTTAATTCTTGGTATATTAAAAGTTGTGTCATTAAGCAAAGAAGCTTCAAGTTTAAAAGTTAAGGGTCAGGCCATACGAGTAAAAAATAACAGATATAAAGCATCCAAATCATAAGATAGACTAGCACAAAACCACATGATAAATGCAAAATGGCATAAAAATGCAAAATGGTATATAAGATGCTTCACATCTATCCAGCATTCTATGAATTACGACAAAGATCGTACATGAAAGTGGAAATTGATCCAGAAACCCGTTTTACATATTTTATGAAAACTAATTAATTTTTTTTCTAGGATAAATCTCATCAACAATAAGTTTCATCCTAAATAACAAATGAACATGATTGATTAAGTGACTCATATTGCATGAACCCTAAAACCTGCAAGTTCACGGAACAGAGTTGTCCCCTTCGATGAAAAACCATAAAAACTGAAAGCTGAGAACATAAATCTCACCTCTTACAACAACAATGCGAAAAAACATAGAAAACAAGAAAAATGTTATATCTCACCTCTTGTATCAATGCCCCATCCGCTGTGCTGAAGATCCTTACAAGTGTACCCTTGGAACTAGCAGTGGCAATCAGCTTCCCGTCCTGGGAAAGCGCAAGGGCGGCTATCCTGGAATCGTGAGCCATGATAAACTTGGTTTTCCTGGTACCATAATGCTCGACCCTGACCTGCCCCTTCTGTCCTCCAGGGCACACGAGCACCAACGACCCCTGCTGCTGCGACAACGCGGACAGGCCCCTGGGGTTGGGCACGGTCTCGATCTGCTGCACGAGTTTCAAATCCGCGATAATGTAGACGAAGATCTTGTGATCGAGCACGACGACGATCCGATCCCTCCGAAGGCGCACCGCCCTGACCTCGGACCGGAAGGACAGCTCCCCGATGCACCTACTCTGGTGGTCATCCCAGATCATGACCTTCGTCGGGGGGTACTGGGGCCGCTCGCCCCCACCGACTAACGCCAGGATGTTGCACCGGAAGAGCATCTCGACGGAGCCGATCCCCCCGGAGTCGAAGTCCCGTCGGAAGATCTCGCGGAAGGGGTCGCAGTTGTAGATGCGGAAGCCAGCGTCGGTGGCGGCGGCGAAGCAGCCGGAGTCCTGATTGAAGGAGAGGTGGAGGAGGGACGGGAGAGCATGGGGAGGCGAGGAGGCCGACGGTTCCCGTGTGGACGGAGGGGAGGAGTTGTGGTCAGAGAGGGAGGGTGGGCTTGTTGATTGCTGGGGGTCGGACGTAGTCGGTGGCAGCGGCGGCGGTGGCGGCGGCGGTGGAGGGGAGAGGGTGGCCATCGACGGAAGGAGAATTGGGGGAACGCCGGAATCGCTCACTTCCGATACTTCGCGTGTGCGTTTGATTTGATCTCACGTACGGAAGACGGAAATATTACACCTTTTATTTATTATTCACGTTAATTTTACCTTTTAAAAATATTCTTATTTTCGTAATAATATTTACGTTCTTTATTATTATTATTTTTTTTTTTTTTTTGATAAAATTGAAGTTAGAATTTATTTTAAATTATAATAAAAATTTATATGTTAAAATATGTATAGTAATAATGACATCAAGAATGATAGAATAAAATTGAAGGTACATGGTATTTTTATCAAATACGATATATGAATAATAATTGTAGCAGTTTCTTTTACCATTGTACGTGAATGTAAAATAACCTTATGTTTAACCTTTTTATCAATTTTTTAGGTTTATTTTTCTAGAATTAATTATTTAACAAAAATTTAAAAAAATAAAATCAAAAATTATAACGTACTCAACAAAGTAAATAAACATCTATATTTCAATTTTACCTTTACAGATAAAAATTATTTATTTAATAATAAATATAATATAATAAAGTTTGTGTAGAAAAAAATTTTTGTAATAATGCATACGCCAAAAACTTTATGTTACAATCATCGTATCAGTAAATATTTTTATAACGATAGAAATTACATATTTTATCCTATTTTTCTCAAACCGTGATTTATTTTGTTGGACATTTTTTCACAGTGATATGAATTTAAATATTATTTTTACTCGTATTTATCTGATAAAAAAAATTTACCGATAATTTCTGTAATTCAAGAATTCACGTTGCAAATCACTGGTGTAAAAGAAATCGTGTAGTTTTTTTTTGTTCTCGATTAAAATATCCCTTTGATATTTCGTAACATCAATCCTATAAATGAAACGTTGGTTTGATAACTTTGATGTCTCATACTTGCAAATAACTCTTGAATTCATGATTTCCAAAAAAAAAAACTTCTTATTAAAACTTACATATTAAAATTTAAAATTTCACTAATACAATAAAACTATCTTAAAGTAAGAATTTTAAAAAAATAATATACACTAAAAATATTATAAATATTTAATATATAATATATATATATATGAAAAACTACTTTCTAGTATAATTCTCGCAACACACCACCACCTTTGAATCTCTCTTTCATTGTAACTTAAATCTTTCCTTGATTTTCATCTGTTATATACATATGAGAAAATAACTTAAAATTAAACACAATTAAGAAGAATAGTGGAAGACAAAAACAAGAAGATTCAAGTTTTCCATTACACAACTACTTTATATACGACATGATGATTAAATGAATCCTTAAATGAATCCTACAACCAAATAGTAATATATAAGTTCTAACACTCTCCCTCAAGCTATAGAGTATAAATCTATCATTACCAGCTTGCTATATTATTCTTTGAAAACATTAGTGGATAATGCCTTGGTGAATATATCTACCCTTTGTTGAGTTAATCGTGTAAAAAGAGTGCAAATGGTGTCAACAAGATAGAGATCTCAAACATAACAATAGCCTATTTCAATATGTTTGGTTATCTCATGAAATGTATCATTACTAGCAATGTAAATAACCACTTGATTATCACAATACATATTCATAGGTATTAACGTCTTAACTTTAAGTTCAAATAAGAGAGATTTTATCCAAACCATTTCACTACTAGTTTGAGACATAGACCTGTATTCTGCTTCGACACTAAACTTTGAAATAATATTTTGTTTTTTACTCCTCCAAGTAACAAAGTTTCCTCCAATATATGTATAGTAATTTGAAATTGACTTTCAGTCTGCTTTATCCCCTGCATATCTAGAATCAAAATATGCCCATGATTAGAATATATTAGCCTCTTTCTTGGATTTTGTTTGATATAATGTAGAGTGTTAATTTGCGTATTTTTATATGTTATTTGTTATGCATGTTAGATTTATATAATTATAAATTTAAAATTTTTAGTTGAGATTACATGATAAGTACTTTTATAAGGTCATGCATGATATTTAAGTTAAAAATTATCAAATTACACAAATTTCATCACATATTTTGGATTATTGGTTGAGAATACATTGAAATCATATTTTAGTTTATTTTCCTTAGGATTCAACATTGTTGTGGGTTATTTTCTTGTTTATTCTTTTTATATAATTCTTCTCTTTGAATAACTAAAAGAGGAGGGTCTTTTCTGCAAAATGACCCGTTTCTGATAAAGTCTTTAAAAGAGGAGTGTGTATATTTAGATAATTTAAAATCTGGTTTTTCTCTATGTATTTATTTAGTAATGTTTTTGTGAAAGTATTCAATTAATTATTTTACCAAACTTTTTGTACATTCGACTCGTAGTTGTCGACGTACTTCATTAGATATCATACACTTGCGATTATTACTTATGATTTAACGATAAATCTCGTACAAGTTTTTAGCACCATTGTCGAGGAGTTTTGTGTCAAAATGTGTATTAGATTCTATTACAAAGGTAGTTTTAGTTAGCTTTTATGTTAATTTCCTTTAGTTTTTATTATTTTTTATTTTTTATTTTTATGTTTTGCAGTTTTATTAAAATACAAATGAGATATTCTTCCTTTTTCTTTTGCTGAATTTGATCTCACTTGTCTGATGTGTTCATTTGCATATTGTATGATGGCAAGTGATTTTAATGTACACATGATAATCTCACATAGCAGAAATTGTAGAAAAATTTTGGCTGACCCTGAAAAGTGGAAATCTGCTATGTGTGGGGTTTGAGTTTGAATTTTTTATACCTGTTTTTGGGAATTATGATTAAAGAGCTTTCAAACGAATATTTATACTTGAATTTTGGGTGTGAAATGGGTTAGATGTGAATTTTTCATTTCGTGAGTGATGTTTCAAATTTCTGTTTTCTCTTCAGTTACTGCTCTGTTTTCAGTATATTTTGCAGAACTCCTGCAGGGTTTTTGCTGACTTCAGATTTTATAAGTTTAGAGCAGTGAATCATCTTTTTAATGAGTATTTGTTTGAGAAATTTGGATGAGTAGTTTGGAAGTTATGATTTTTCAAAGCATGAAGTGCATTGAAAGTTGTTATGCTTGCACTGAAATTAGTTTTTCACTTATTGGACTTATCAATCCTTTGTGTGGTGGCATTTCCAGTCATAGTATTTCATTGGTTTCCATTCACGGAATTGGTTTACACAAAAAAAAAATTTTGGCTTGTACCAATGACAACCGTGGAGTGACTGAAATGTAGGAAATCAATTTCTGTTTCTGAAATGTAGGGACCTGCTGTCACAGAGGTTGGAGATGATTTATTGTTGTAATTTTTGCTATTTCCTGTGATTTTGGGTTTTCTATCAAGTGCTTGAACGTTGAATTCCGATTTGTAATGAAGGAGTTGTGAATTTTCAAAGCAGGAGGTGCTATGCAGTTTTTGTGCAGAACTGTGCTGTTTGAGATTTTCTTCTTGAAACTGCAACCACACCTGTATTCAGATGCAAGTCCTATTATTTTTATTTGAAAGTAGATATTTCAATCTTTCAAACGAGTCTTTTTGAGCTAAAATCGAGCATGTCTTCTTTTTTGTACGAATTTTCAAAGTTGAAAGGCATGATGAAAACTGCATAAGCTAAGTTAGTAGTTAAGTGCATTGATTTTCTGTTAAGTGTCTTGCATGCATTTTCCTTGTTAGGGGAGATTAAGCTGTATTCATGCACGCTTGGTTCATGTTTGTACTAGCTTTTGCATTTGTCTTAAGTCTTGGATAGATAATTTTGTTTGTTAGAAATGAATGTTTTTTAGGTGTGTAGAAGGTTAAATATGGATTTTTCATTTTTGGACGAGTGCCACATGATTTAATTTTCTGCTTGGTTAAGTGCTACACTGTTTGAAAGATATTTCAGCTGATTCTGCACATCACTTACAGAAATTTTTTTTGGTTTTGTATTTTATATGTGTAGATCAGTGAAATAGCTTTTAATAGATATGTGTTTGAAAAATTTGGATGTGTGGTTTTAAAGTTGTAAATTGTGAAAGCATGAAATACTTTTAGGAAAATTCGGGTTCAGTTTGTGTTGAAATCATTTTTTCAAATGGTTTTTAATTTCTTTTGTAAAAGAATAGAGGAGCATTGGCAATTGTTTTCAAGCAAGTTATTTGCAAGGTTCTCATTAATTGAATTGGTTTTTATATATATATCCAACATTAGTGGAAATTGTAAGTATCAATGACAACCAAATAGTGACAAGTTCAGAAAATGAACTTCTATATCTGAACTTATTGAATCTGCTGTCACTGAGGTTGGAAATCATATTTTTCGGTATTTTATCATGAACAGTGGTTTTTGAGCTTTAAACGGACAATTTGAATGCCTTATTTTGATATGTAGTGAAGGTGTTATGAATTTTTAAAGATGATGCTTTTCTGCAGTTTTCTGTGTAACACTGTTCTGTCTGAGATCTTTTGGACAAAGCTGCAGTTGCATCAGTGTTGGAAATTTTTTTTGTGAAAGTACACAGCCTAATCTTGCATTTGAGTATTTATACGAAGAAATTGGTTGTGTAGTTTCAAAGTTTTGAATTTTTTAAAGCAGGTGGTGTTGCGCAGTTTTCTGTGCAGAACTTCTGTCTGAAATCTTGCTTTTGAAACTGCAACAACCTCAACTATTGAATTTGATTTCTGTAATTTTCGTTTGAAAGAATAGAATTTACCGTTTCAAACCAGTGTTTTTGGGTCAAAATTGAACAAGTACTATTTTCTGTAATTTAATTGAAACAACAGTTGTCATTTAATATGATGCAAAACTTCAAACTATATTGGGCTTTAGTTGCTACAAACCTACTGTTAGTTAAAATAAAAAAATATTTCTATGTTAGCCATTTCATTTTTTGCTATTTACGTATGTATTATTTTCGTTGCTTTACCTATACTTACTGCATTACTGGTAGGGTTAAATTTTATTTACAGCTATCCTGTTAATGCATGGTACCCATGACCTATTCTTTGTAATATACATGCTCTATTTAATCCATCTGTGCCACAAGTTTTAGACTTGTATACTGTTGTTTTCATGAGGTCATTGAGTATAATGTGAAAATTTAGATCTTATTTGTTGTGAACCCATCGTTAGTTATTAAAAAAAAAAAAAAAAACACTATGAATCTGGCTCTTGTTTTTCCATGGTATTTCAGGGTCATAATACTTAATGCGTTTTTTTTAGTTAATGATATTGGCCCTAAATTTGTTACATGAATATTTTCTGTCAAGTGGTTATGCCTCAATACTGCAGAGTGGGATTTTTTTATTTTTTAATTGCTTGACTTATTTGATTCTTTTGTTTGAGTGTTTTTAATTATTTGAGTTCTAAACATGTTGATGCTTTGTATGTGTTTATTGAATATTGGTGATAGCTTCAAACTGATATGAAAAGCATATTTCTGGATTATTTACAATTTTCTCAGGTTTCTAATGAGTTACTTATTCTAATGAGTTTCCCTCTTTTATAATAATTAGTTATCAGCTTGTTGTAAGTGTAAAATTTGACATGCGGGGTGATCCTGGTGTTGTGAAGAACTATAGACGGTTGTTAGAAATGGTAGTGATGGTGGATGGATGAAATGATCATTAGACTTGACATCTACCTATTTTGAGCATTGTTAGAAAAAAATGAGGATTAAAATCATTTGGACAGGTGATGGCTTCTGATTATATTTTGTGAACATTGACTAGGTGTGCTTCCTTTGCTAATTTCAAGTGTGCACATTTCTACCATTGTCACTATTGTTCTGGTTGCACCATTTAGCTACTCTACGTTGTACAATCTCTTGCATCATCACATATATGATTGAAGAAGGGTAAGTGTTTCTTAGAGAAGTATTGATGAGTGCTCATATAGAATTTGCATGATGTTGAACAAAATTTATTGATATTCATTTTTCACTAGAACTCTGTTTAATGTGAGCATATTTATCACATTCATTTTGGGGTAATGTTAATCACTACTTTATGAGGAAAACTTAGTAATAATTTTGCAGGTATTGTACTTTGAATTATTGTTAGCATTCTTTTATTTGGTACTTAAGAGTGAAACGAGCACCTGCTTAATTTTTCCTTATAAATTTGCAGCTTAATGGCAGTAAACAGGTCTCCGTCCTTAATTGGAGATGACTTAAATTTCTGTTGTTTTACTTTAAACTTTATTAAGTGTAAATTGAATGTTTTGGATTTGATTGCAATTTGGGACTCGCCTAATGATAATTTCTGGATCAACTTATGTAATCTTTAGTTGATACTTTTTATCGAAACCTTCATTTCATATGTATTTTTATTTATTCACCCAGGAGTATTTATACATCCAAGTTTTGATTTATACGTACATGTAATGTTACAACATTCATAAGTATGGTAGGACGGTCCTGTTTTTTACATATTATTGCAGTAATTCTAGTCTATACTTGCCATCACATATGACTAGTCATAAATGTCACTGTCCTTTGGTAAGTTTCATCATACTTGCCATCACAATTATTTAAGAAAATAACACCCACCGTCTCTGATGAAGTTTTACTAATTGCAATTCTATACATTATAATGAAAGAACGTGTTAGGTGTGAATTATTTCTTATTGTATAGATCAAGGACTAAAGTTTCTTAACCTTGCTGCTTACGTATAGTCTGCATTCCATGATTTATCATATTGAAAACATAGGTTAAAGCAGGTATGGGGGGGAAGAATACTTGTGTCTTGTTCTATTCTTTTATAAATGCATGCTGGCCAAAAATGAAGACGAAGATCATTGCCAATGATGCAACTATCTTTTTATTTTTATTGTACAAGCTTGATAATGTACATTCCTCTCTACCCTACCTTATTTCAATTATGCATTTCATTATATTCATCATGTAGAACATATAATGCATGGTTTAGGTAAAGGGGGGAAAGAACTTGTTCAAGTCTGTTGTCTTGATTTTTGTAATTGTTTATAGTTCATTTTACTGTTTTGTGTGAATATTTGTTTTGTTGTTTTTGATTTAAATCCCTTCCCATGCCTAATCATTTATTTGTGCTTTAATTCTAGATTTTATTGCATTAAGGACAATGCACATCTTTATTGTGGAATTGATGATACACACTTGTAGTTTAGCAGTTAGTCTAAAGGTAAAATCAAAACGAGAGAATTCTTAAACCTGGAAATAAAAATAAATTTAGAATCTATCCTTATTTTAAGAACTTCATGGATTATGAGGCCTTTGACTTAGAGGAAGTATGAGAAATTTATCCCTCTGTGAAGAAAAACTCAGACAACAATTTGGAAACTATTCAATGGTAGATAATATTCTCATTTTTTAATATACTTCTTTTGTTATTTTAATCTAAAAAATCTAGAATCGCTCCTAAACACATTTTTACCGTCTAATCTATTGTTTTTGCAATCTTCTATTAAAAAAAACTAACCACTTGCATGTTAACTTCTGAAAATAATTAACTCATGGCACACGGTAATGACCATTAGCTGGATTGTACAGAAACCAGCAAATCATAAAAGGCTGGAGAAGAGTCTTGGGTTCCTTTCTTGGTGGAAAATTTATTATCCACATTAAATAAAATATAATAATAATAATAATAATAATAATAATGTGATTACTATTCTTGCATGAAGATGAATCTAGAAGCTCTACTTTTCTAGAGGTTTGAGAAATTGTTATGCATTTAAAATAATATAATATTATTTTTATATAATATATCATATCATATACACACACTTTTCATAATTATATAATTTTTAGGGCATGTAAAAATTAAATAATCTATCCTTTTCGGTATACAATTTTTTTAAAAAAAAGAAAGAAAAAAAAGGGAGAAACTTTTTGGCATGTTTGTGTGTTTCAAAAAAAAGAGAGGAAAAGGACATTCTAGAAAAAGAAAAGGTAAAGAAAAGACAAATTTTGAAAAGAAAAAAATTTAGAAATTTTGTTTGTACATCAAATGAAAATTTAGAAAATCATAAATTTATTTGTGTGAGCATGAGAAATTAAAGAAAATTTTCATATAAATTTCACTCGTATGGTTAATAGCTAAAAAAAATAAGTTTAAATACTCAAAATTAAATATTTAATTATTTTACTAGTATGTCTTTGATGTAAATTAAACAAAGTTGATACATACATTCAATACAATAATTTATAAAATTCTATCATCTCAAATTGTTGTTGTAATGTCATCACACATTTTATTCTTTTATTTTATTTTGACGTACTTTGTTACGTCTGCTATCTTTTCTGTAAATATTTAATTAATCTTTTATTTTTATAAAAATCTATTTTTGACGGTTCATTCTGAAGTTTTTCTAATAAATCTATTCTATCAGTTTTGTGACTGAAATTATGAAACAAAAAATAAACATTCACAATCTTTACTTATATTGAAAAAGACTAAGGAACAGCTACGATAGTGGAATTTTTGGAGAGGGGAGATGTATAAACCACAAGAATCTTCTTTTTATATCATTAAAAAAATTTAAAATTTCCTAAAATTTCTAGTTTATAAAACAGCTAAAAATCTATTTTTTTTCCCATAATTTTCAATTTCTAAAATTTCTAGGTACGCACAAACACCCCCTGCCCTCCTTTATGTGGAAAAGTGGAATGCAAATTCTTGCGGTTTGTGTGTCTTCTTGAAATTCTGAAAAAAATAATTGAAATTATTTTTTTTTTGATTTTTAGGGCATGTAAAAAATTAAATAATCTATCCTTTTCGGTATGTAATATTTTAAAAAAGAAAAAAAATAAAATTTATCTAAAAAAATATAAAGTCGTATTTGATTCTTACACCCGAAGTTATCCAAATATCTGGAATTGAATAAATAATTGATTTTTTCTTTTTTGAATAAAGAATTGAATAAATTATTTAAAAATATTTTGTATAATAAAGAAATGTATAATTATTTGTAACGTGGTAAAAAGTATTTTCATATTGTAAATATTATTAAAATATTATAATATGATACTCAAGAATTATATGTAAAAAAAGTATTAATAATTTTATCACGAAAACTTATTATATTAAAAATTTTGACTTTTTTTTCACGTCAGAACATCTAGAATGCATATCTTCCATTGAACTTTTTTCAAAAAAACATCTTGGAGAGTGTGCAAACCTACGGATATCAAATAACTTTAATGTTTTATATTAAAAAAATTTACAATAAATATTTATATCATAAATCATATAATTTATTAAAAATATAAATTTCAATTTATTTAATTTTACATTTTAAACAAATACGTGATTACGCACTCCGTGACGTAGCGACGGATGACGTATTCTGATGACGTTGGGATGACGGTGACTATTGATTTCCGTGTGTTGTTTTCGGAATCTACCCAGATCTTTTACCTTTTTGCCTTTCCATCCTTTTTGTGTGGTAAAGTAAAGAAAAATTAAAGAAGCTTTTCAAAACTTTATTGTATATATATTTTATAATAGGGTACATTTGATAACATATTTTTTCAAATAATTAGAGTTGGAGTTAATTTTACGAATGAAGTTAAAATTATAAAATAACTGTATAGTAATTTAAATGATAAACGTTTATATATTAAAATTTACGTAATAATAATGATATTTAAAATAACTTTAAAAATCCTTGTTGATATATTAAAAAACATATATGGTATATTAAATTTAAAATAAATACTTGTAAAAATTATTTATTACATTATTATAAAGTAATAGACTTGGATTATATTAATTATGAAATTTCAATACTTTTACTTAAATTCTCGTAGTTATAAATTCTGCGAATACTACAAATAATTTTATTTTTCTAATTGTTTGATAAATTTTGTAATTATCACAAATATCTTTATTTTTTGATACATTCTAAAATTTTCTTTTTTATAATTTCTACAATATTTTGTAACAGATTCTAAAAAGACACAAAAAGAGAAAAGAGAAATTTTTTAACATTTATATTATCTACAAATTTAAGAAAAGTTTTGAAAATTTTTGACGTTTGTATTGTTAACGCAGATACATGCAACTGAAGGGGCATTCTTGCAAAATCCACAAGTTGGAAAGTTTCAATGTGAGTTGCGTTTATTGTTGTGTTATTTATTGCACAATAAATTCGATAAATTAAAAATTATAAAATAAATAAAATTAAATTATAAAAAAAAAATTAAAAAAAAAAATTTTATAAAAAAAATTTGACAATAGAATCGTTTATGGTAACGTTCATTTTATTTTTAAATTTTTATTATTCAGATTTAAAATTAAATTTCTTTCGATTTCTAAAATTATTTTTAATATTATTATTATTACTGTATAAATTCAGTATAAATTTTTATTATTCAGATTATTATACAATTTCAATTTTATTTTACAAAACAACTTCAACTTTAACTTTATCTCACTTTTAAAAAAGTTATTTCCAACCAACCGGGCCAGCAAAAAAGATAAGTTCTATTTGTTTACAAGACAAAAGTTATTTCTAACCGTACTTTTATTTTTTATTACGATAATGTCAAAATTCTAGAATATTTTTATTATTTTTAAAATTAAATATAAATTTTCTTATATTTTCATAAAATACAAATAATCTTATAAAAAAATTTATTTCCATATTTTTAACATTTTAATAATAAATATTTTTTTTTAATTTTTTTTTTTTCATTAATTCACGAGAGACACAAACTTCCTTATATGTATCATATCATTCTATGATAATATTTATTAAATAATTTTAATATTTTTTTAAAATGAAACCGTATCTCATTTCATTTAATTCACAAATACACCGTAGGTCGTGTCTTACAGTAACACGCCAGTTGGTCTGGGACGATGGAGTGATCACAATTCACCCCTCCATCGACTATAAATGGTAGGGTACGAGGAGGCGCCTGGGGAACTAGCGGACTAGGGACTCTAAGGAGAGCGGAAGAATGTGCCCGGCGATCGTGGACCGCGAGGCGGCAGTGGGGGAGCTGGCGAGGTGCCGGGATCTGCTGGCGGAGCGCGGGAGGTTGCTGGGGCCCGGCGACGGGGTGGGGCTTGCCGAGGAGGTGATGAAGGGGATCACCTTCGCGATCGAGCTTCTGCAAGTAGGCGCGGACGAGGCAGGCGCCGGCGGGACGGCTGGGGCCCGCGGTGCCCGGAGGAAGCGGAATTGCAGGGAGGATGCGAGTGCTGCTGCGGCGGAGCAGGGAGAGGGACTGAGCAAGAGGAGGCGGCGGTGTGTTTTTTCTACTCTTCTCCCCTGTTTTTTCCTTTTCCGATTGTCGTCCTCACGAACTTTTCTGTAAATTACCGCCTCCGTACGCCGACGAATTATTCAACTTTTTTTTGCAACTTATCATTCAAAACGATGATTTCGATGTATTAACGAACTTTTTTTAAAAAAAAAAAGTTGAAAAGAATTTACGTTAGAATTGATTTCGTGAATAGAATTAAAATTATATAGTAATTTAGGTGATAAAAATTTATATATTTTTTATTTATAAAAATTTTAATTTTAATTATATAGTAATAATAATGATATTTGAAGTTTATACGAAATTAAAGTTAAAATTAAACCAAATCGGTCTAAACGATAATTAAATTTAATATCACATCAAATGTTTGTTGAAAATTTTAGATTGTGTTCACGAGTGATAAGAAAAATAGGCTTTTAGTTATAATTAATCTGGTTATGTGAGGTTGATTAGATGTTTCTTTTTTCAAAGTATTAGATTAGGGTTTACATGAATTTAAATTTTTTACAGTATATTTGTTATTTGCCATAAAATTCTTTTTACTTAAGTAACTCATTTTGAACAAGTACCGGAGATTACATTTTCTCTGCAGATCAAAAGGAACGGGCGAGAAGATTACATCCACCAAACTCGATGATGGGTTTGTGTGGAGGAAGTACGGTCAAAAGAGCATCCAGAATGCAACCTACCCAAGGTAACATCATCAATCTTTTTAAAACGATAGTTTATTTTTTGCAGATTTATAACTGTATTTTTCAACCTTTATGCCATCTGTCAAAAAAAACATCATCAATATATCTTCCTTCACTTTATAGTTACTTCCAACAACAGATAATTAGCATGGCTTGATTTTTCATTCCTTGAACCTTAATTAGTCAAAGATGATAATTAATTACAGCACTTCAGTGATGTAATTGCCCATGATTAAATTTAAACAAAATTTTTATCGTTATGGTAATATGTGTGTGTATATATATATATGATGAATATTGGTTAATTGTCATTATACATGACATATTGTTTATATACATGTGTGTCCTGTTATATACGAAAGTATTAAGATGTTTATTGTTGTCTTTTTTATAGGAGCTATTTTAGGTGCACTTACAAGTACAGTCATGGGTGTCAAGCATTAAAGCAAGTACAACAAAGTGAAAGTGATTCATCTCTTTTTTACATCACATACATTGGTGAACACACTTGTAGGGATTCTTTACACGTTAAAGATACTCATACTTTGATGAAACAATCAGTTATGATTGACTCTGTATTTGAAAAGCAGCTACAAGATAATTTTTGTCATTATCCTGATAATATATCAAGTCAAGAAGGTTTATTACAAGAAGAGCTTCTATCAAGACCAGTATCACCTTCTTTAGAGACATATAAAATATTGATGAGTTCAGAGTCAGATGTGGTATCAGAGCAAGGAGAAATGACACCTAAGTTTCGTACTCCCGTGAGTATGGAAATGGACTTTAATGATCAATTCTTTGCTGATTTATATACAGAGGATATAGATTTCTCAATGTATAATTAGGATTTTTATAGATGAATAGTAGTACTTTCAAAATAATTTCTTTGTTTATTTTTCTTTTGATATAAGATGTATAAGTTAATTGTATGTTAACTTTTGTCTTGTAAAAATAAAATTACGGTATATCAATTATTTAAATTTATACAAATATTTTCGTGAAAAGAAGAATTACAAAATTTGTAACTTTAAGAGCATAGTGCTTTTAGGTATCATCTATTGTCAAATTTTTTAATTATGGTACCTATATAACTTGGTGTTGCACAATTCAGACAATCAAATAAGTGTAAAGTTAATGATAATTGAAGTAGTAGAAAGTAAAAATTACTTCAAACTTATTTGAACTTCCATTGTAACATTTTTTAAAGAAAACAAACACCTGCATTTGATATTTTCTCATTTGCTCTTTCGTTCCACCTATCCTGTAAACTCTTTCCTTGACACGTAGTCACGCTCAAAAGAAGAGGTTGCTCGTGCATCACCACATTGACCTTATCTTTCATCGATTTAGTGAACACCAACCTTTTCTTTTCGTGGAAGCTTTCTAGTCGTCATCGAGAGCATTGTGCACCAGCCACTAAATATTTCAGCAATGTCACACACATTACATGAGCGAAAATCAACCCACCGACTATGTGAATTTTCATATGCTGCAGACAAGTTTTGTTTCCATACAACAACAAATGTAGTCTTACAGGATATTTATATTTCATGGAAATCAATAAAAAAAATTAAAATTTTTTTCTCGGTGAAATGTTAAAAATCTGAAAATAAAAAATTTTATGAGACTATTTCTGCACGTTATAAAAATTTAGAAAAATGTATATTTACTTTTAAAAAATTAAAAATATTTTAATATTTTAATTTTTTAATTTTTAAATAATAAATTTATTTAAATTTTTTATTATTATTGATTTTCAGAAGAGACAAACTCTCCTCCTCCCCCCACCTTAAAGATCTATCCAACAATCCAACAAGATTTTCTTACCACAACTTTATTACTATTATCATTATAGGTTGTAAATACATTGGCAATATCAAATTATTCAATCTTAGATAAATCACATTTACTGGTGTGTTTAATTTTATGACAAGAAAACTGAGAGATTCTTCCACACAGGGGATGTGTTTGTTTAATACTTCTTTAAAAAACATATATATCAGCTTATCTAATCTTACTTTTAAAATAAACGTACCCATGGAAAAACACAAGTGACAAGCCCACCTTTTGTCTTTCCATGTGAATGCAATTCAAATGTTTTTCACGTGCACATGCTTTGCTTCACCGAGACGTGAGATTGTAAACTAAAAAATAGTCATCATGTTTCAACAAAGCATATATATATATATACATATGTCTGTGCTATATATATATATATATATATATATATATAACTATTTAACCAATAAAAGATGCAACTTTTTTTAGTTTTGAAAGTTAGATAGAGTTAAAGTTTGAATTATGTTCGTGAACGAGATTGAAATTATATAGTAATTTAAGTAATAAAATTTTATACATTAAAATTTATACAGTAATAATAACGTTAAGAATGTTTTGAGAGTTAAAAAAAGTTAGAACCAAACAAAATCAAAATATAATATATTCTGTTTATTTTCAGCACCTAAAATCACTCCCAAAGTTAATATTTTGTATAAATTTTAATATGTAAACTGTTATCATCTAAATTATCATGTAATTTTAATTTCGTTTGTGAAACTAACTTTAAGTTTAATTCCATTTAACTTCTAAAATTAAAAAAAAGTTATTTTCAAATGTACCCGTAGTATTCTTCATGTTCAAGTATGTGGTATAGTCTAACCAAAGGCATTAAAATAATTAAACTCTTTTTTTATTTAGACTTTGATGATTAGGATGCTTATCCCAAACCCTTCTATACATATATGACGATGTATTGTTTGGTTGTCTGCATAATCACGGCAGAAAATAAAATGTTTTCTTTTTTGAAAAGTAAAATCATGGGTGGTCTTGTTTGCTTTTCTGTTAGTCAAGTCTTCTTGGTCGGTGCCACATGGCTTTTTTATTATCATGGACATGGACCTTTCATTTTCTATCGTTGGAAAATGATTAAATCATGAAATATTTTTGCTTTTTATCATCTAAAGTGGACGGTGATGCAAATGATGTTGCTGCTGCTGACGATGATAGTGATGACGATGATCAACTTATATGAATGTTAATTGATGCAAATGAATGTTAATTAATGCAAAACGATGCATTACTTGTTAACATGTGCAATCCATCTTAAATATGTAGAATGGTTAGAGATTTCTTAACATATGGCTAGGATTTTGATAGATGTATGGTATTTCTAGAATAATTTGCTGGATGATTATGATGAGATGCTAACGATGTTAGAGACCATGATAGACTAATTCATGGTCAACTATGAACTTATGGTGAGTGGTTAATTATGTCAGATGTTAAAATGAGTTATGTTATAGACTCAGCAATCGCCTGCTCGTAACGAAGGCTATAAGTGGTAGAGATTGAGTTGAGGTGGAGTCATACCTAGAATGATGAGTTAAGACTTTGTTTGTTTTGAATTTCTTTTAATCTTCAAAATCACTTCAAATGTCATTATTACTACACAAATTTACAAGTTTTTATCACCCAAATTACTATACAATCCCAACTCCATTTGCTAAACTAACTCTAACTTCTACTCTATCTAACTTCCAGAGTTGAAAAAAATTATTCCCAAATTCACACTGAAGTGGTTGCATACAAACATGTTGCTACTAACTACTTAAAAAGAAGGAAGGTGTTAATTAATTAAATTCTCGTTATCAATTCAAAAGCTTTTGATATATACCAACAGCACACTCGATCCTAACATGATTTCCTTCTGGCTATTAATTTTGTTTAGATATAAATATAGGTAATCAGAAACCAAACAAAGTGAATTTAAAGGATAAAAACTCTTCTCTGCAAGCTGTAAATAAACTGGTCCAGACGTTTCAAAATTATTAAAGAAAGAAAGAGTGTTGCCAGGGATATGAACACACCTTTTGACTATGCTAATGTGAATACACTGCTCTTTATTCCATGAGCACGAGCCTTGACCATATATCCAATGTTCTCACACAGACAGGGACATGTACAACTGTGAGTGAGGCGTACGTGCACAGCCCCGAAGAACAAGATGACAAGCACATGTGTAAACAATGATGTGGCGGAGGATCCGAGATCTTGACTGTATATATATATATCTACACATAGGACGATCATATATTCATATCTTCGCTTTTATTTGGACACATGTATAGCACGTGAGATTTCTTAACTTTTTATTGTTATTTTTCCTCGGAAGTTGACGTAGTTAACGCGTGTTTGTTTAGATCTGTTTGTTTACAAGGCAGTTACTATGTTTTTTTAATTTTTTTATTATATATTATAATATTTTATGATAATATTTTTTAAATAATTTTAATATTTTATATTAAAAAATTATACCAAAATACATACGGTATCGTAAAAAATCTTGTACTCTTTTCAGACAGAATAGTTCCCACGTACATTTAATTTTTTGTTACGTACTGTAACATTTTATAATAATATTTATTAAATAACGTTAATATTTTACATTAAATATGTAACTTTTTTTCAAACAGAACGGTTATTACGTACATCTATTTTTTTTGTTATGTATTATATCGTTCTATGGTACTATTTACTAAATAATTATAATATTTTACATTAAAAAATTATACCAAAATACTTATTATGTCATAAATTACGTAATTTCTTTAGATAGGGCAATTACTATGTACTTTTAATTTTTTGTTATGTACTGTAATATTCTACGATAATATTTACTAAATAATTTTAATATTTTACAATAAAAAATCATACCAAAATACTTATGATGTTGTAGATTATGTAATTTCTTTCAGACGTAGCTGTAATGTTCTACGGTAATATTTACTAAATAATTTTAACATTTTATATTAACAAATTGTACTAAAATACTTACGATGTCGTAAATTGTTTAATTTTTTCGGAGCAGTTGCTATGTAGATTTAATTTTTTGTTATATACTACAACGTTCTAAGGTAACATTTACTAAATAACTTTAACATTTTATATTAAAAAATCATACCAAAATACTTATAATGTTGTAAATCATGTAATTTTTTTCAGATGGAGTAGTTACTATGTACCTCTAATTTTTGGTTACAGTAACATTTATTAAACAACTGTCACATTTTACGTTAAAAAATCATATTAAAATACTTACAATGTCATAAATCATATATTTTTTTTTCAGAGCAGTTTCTACGTACCTTTACTTTTTTGTTACGAACTATAACGCTATACAATAACATTTACTAAATAACTTTAACATTTTATGTTAAAAAATCATACTAAAATACTTACGATGTTGTAAATAATGTATTTTTTTCAAACAGAGCAGCTACTATATACATCTAATTTTTTGTTATGTACTATAACATTCTACAGTAATATTTACTAATTTTAACATTTTATATTATAAAATCATATCAAAATACTTATGATGTCGTAAATTATGTAATTTTTTCTAAGAGAGCAGTTACAATGTACATCTATTTTTTTATTACGTATTATAATGTTCTACAGCAATATTTACAAAACAACTTTAACATTTTATGTTAAAAAATCATATTAAAATACTTATGATGTCGTAAATCGTGTAATTTTTTCAGACAGAGTAATTACTATGTATATTTAATTTTTTGTTATGTACTATAATGTTCTACAATAATATTAACTAAATAACTATAACATTTTATATTATAAAATCATACCAAAATACTTATAATGTCTTAAATCATGTATTTTTTTTCAGATAGAGCAGTTACTATGTATCTCTAATTTTTTGCTGTACTATAACTTTCTATTGTAATATTTACTAAACAACTTTGACATTTTACGCTAAAAAATCATATTAAAATACTTATAATATTGTAAGTCGTGTAATTTTTTAAGACATAACAGTTACCATGTACATCTAATTTTTTGTTATGTACTACAATATTATACAGTAATATTTACTAAATAACCTTAACATTCTACATTAAAAAATCATACCAAAATACTTATGATGTCGTAAATTATGTAATTTTTTTCCGACAAAGTAGTTACTATGTACCTCTAATTTTTTTGTTACATACCGTAATGTTTTATGATAATAATTACTAAACAACTTTAATATTTTATGTTAAAAAATCATACTAAAATACTCATAATGTCGTAAATCTTGTAATTTTTTCCAGAGTTACTATACATCTCTAATTTTTTTACTAAACAACTTCAACATTTTATGTTAAAAAATCATACTAAAATACTTATAATATCGTAAATCTTGTAATTTTTTCGGATCGAGTAGTTATTATATACATCTAATTTTTTGTTACGTATTATAATATTCTACAGTAATATTTACTAAATAACTTTAACATCTTATATTATAAAATCATACCAAAATACTTACGATGTCATAAATCGTGTAATTTTTTTAATAAAACAGTTATTATGTATCTTTAATTTTTTTATTATGTAATAACATTTACTAAACAATTTTAACATTTTATCGACCCGAAACGGCCCGGCCCGTTAAAATGTATACCGATAAGGGACGAGAGACGGCTCAGACGAAGGCTTTTCCAGTTTTCCTCGCTTCCTCTGGTCCCTAGGGCTTTTCGATCCGGAGATGGCGGGTGCAGGTGCGGGTGTGCTCAAGTTCCTCCCCTCGGGCCTTCGGCTGCAGCCGTCTGACGTCACCGCGGCCGTCGGGTGGGGCATCGCGGCAGGGGCCGGCGCCCTCTACATCGTCCAGGTGCGTTTTGCAACCTTGTCGTAAGTACATGTTCGACGTTCGATTTATCTGTTCTATCACCTTTTGTTTGGGAGGAACATCTTCGAATGAATAATTGGAAAATTTCGAATTTTGTTTTTTCGAAAATCGGTTGGTTGGTTGGAAGATATTGGCCTTCTGGAGATTTGAGGTGAAAACGAAGAAATCGGGATTAGGGAACTACGCAACGTTAAATTGGGAAGAAAATACTTTAGGTGGGCATGATTGTCTGTACAATGTTTTGTAGCGATTGCTACTTGTGGAATCAAAGTTACTTGGGAGATACTGTTGGTGGCATTTTTTAGACGTTTTTTGTTATTAGGTTGTTTTTATTATTGCGTACGGACGTAACATTCATAACCAGATGTATCTGTTGTCGATATGTATATATGTGTATCTGGTGTCCATAAAAGGAAGATACTCTACGTCATTTTTGATCAGAGTTGGATGAGTAGTAATTTTGTCTGCGTTCAAGGTCTGCCCGATGGTTAAGTTTAGCCACATTGTATTGTAGGCTGAGTTTGTGTTATGCATGTGACCGTTGACAAATACATTATGATTCTTATGGGAGCTTGGTGTTGGTTTTTGTTTTCTATCTCGTAGTTGATGTTTGGTTTAAATCTTAATAATCAGTCGTCATGTTCTTTAAATATTGACTACCCTTGTAAAGTGTAACTATGTTTCTTGTATTCAACTTTACTCTATAAATACAAATAAAAGAAATGTTTTTGTCGTATTCTCTGCCGAAGTAGGCAATGGTAGTTTATTGCCCGGTTTGTGGTAGTCTTAACTCGTAAATGACTACTTAAAATTTTCACCAACCTTTGCCTGCTTTCTTGGATATGTGATTGGGCAATTGATGCACTTACGTTCTAAGAAATTGTTTCATGCTGCATTTTATTCAATAAAACGTTAGTTTTATGCCAATATCTTTCATAAGATGGTGTAGCTTTTCTGAAAATTTGGAGCTTCTATAGAAGAAAACCGTAACTTGAGAATTTAGGATGAGAAACTAGGATAGCATGCTATCAGCATAATCTCTGTCGTTGTCCTTGTTTATCATTTGTTATCCATTATTAATTTTCATCTGGCCAAAGGAAGTGTTCTTTATTTTTGAAAAATAGAAGAAAGGTTAAAAGGGTTTGACATGCAACCTTGTTGTTAAAGTGTGCAACATTTTTGTTTATATACAGCAGATGCTCAAAAGAAAAAGTTTCAAAATTTAATCCAAAATGGCCAACAATATTGGTACACAAGGTTGAGGTCATGAAATCTTACAGATCTCCAAAAGGGAAAGTAAAGCCTCGAGAGACAATTGTCAATGAAACAATGGTTGGCTCAGTTAAAAGGAGTGGAATTGAAAATACAAAATGTGCTCATCAGAGGGACTGGCACATTTGAAGCAATCTTCATTCAGTTTACCCTCCATCTCAAACTGCTGAAGGAAAGTTGTTTAATTATAGCATTGGCCAATGCAAATTTGTCCACATGAACAACTCGTGTAGCTAGTTGTGGTAATTGTGACTAGGTCTCAAATCCTCTCTATGCTCCATATCAAGTCACTGCTCTCCATATCAACTAACAATCTATTGCTCTATAAGTATGATAGAGATTACGGCTTACTATGTGGGCATTTTGTAGGCCATCTACATGTTTGTTTCCTTTCAAAAAACTTAAGTTTGGTGCAAAATTTTGAGTAGTATAGAAAACTACAAAGAACCGAACTGGCATTGACAATGATGTTTTAGTTTTGATAAGAATCTTGATGGGAATTTCGATATTGATGACTGGAATATTCTTTGATACATGAATGGATCTCATCATCTATAAATAATGCAATGTGGTAGCAGTGGATCATTTAGCATTTTATGGGTGAGAAGAGGTAAGGGAGGCTTAAATTAATGGTCAGACTTTATTTACAAAAGATGAATGCTAGAATTATTTAGTCATCTCTGAAGCTATCTTATTAAGATTTATTGGGAAGAAGTGATTGATCTAGAAAAACTTACGGAGGTAGGCTTGTGATTACCAATTTAGATAACCTGCAATTTTTCTCCATGGCTGAGATGAAGGGTGTGAATTGCCTAATAAAGGGAAAACTTACAGTGGCTACACACATTGTTGCTCATGGTGCACTCCGTTTTTGGGTCAGTCTGACTAATTAGAAATGCTGTGGTCTTTGGTAAAGCCATGGAATATGGGATTGCACTTGGTATGGGGCTTTTTAACTTGTGGGATAGGTTGCTGAAAGTTGGAATTGCTTTTTTTCCCTTTTTGTATTTACTGTCCCGTCAATCTTTTTTTTTGTATTTTCCTGGATGAACCTTTTTTAGAAATGAGATTTCACCGTATTCACTTTCATAGAAAAAAACTTTGCACAACATAGGGTTCAACCCTATCTCGTGCACCAGCTTTGTATAGAGAGTAAACAATCAAATGACTTAATTTTATCACTAGGATTCATCAAGCCCATCTCCTTTACACATACTTTGATTCGGTTCTGCAGGGATATCTTCCAAAGGACATGTGCATTGGCTTTATCTTCTGGAAAAATGATTTTTCCTTCTCTGCAGAAAATATTAATTCCTTGTCTGAAAGCTTTTTTTTTGAGACTGCAGCTTTTGACAATAAGTGTTTTTTATAAAAGTAGTCTCAAACAGCTCTTTCTCCCGTAGTTTTTCTTTGAAATCAAATTTTTCATAGTTTTGATCTCAAAGATTATCAAAGTTAAAAACGGGGCCTTAGATGTATGGAAATGAATCAATATAGTTGTTTGTTCCTTCAATCATTTGAATTTATTAATAGAATCTATTCAGTAAGTCCAACTTCACAACAAGGACAAATTTTTTTCTTGGATTATAAATTTTGAAAACATTTAGTAAGTTTGTCTTTCAATATAAAGTCGATTAGTCTTTATCATCAAAATGCATCATAATATGTATCCTTCAATTAACTTTTTCAAAATTACTTTTTAGAGAGTGAAATATTTTAAAATTAAATAATCTGACTTACAATTTAGTGATGAACGGGAATAGATGGAGAAAAAGAATTTATGTTGTCCTACTGCTTAATGAATCGATGATTCAATCAATTGTTATTGTGTTATTATTTCTTTACAAACACATAATAGGCATTTTGATGCAAAGACACTCGACTGACAGTAATCCATGAGTGGTGACTGGTTTATTTGCAAAAACGCATCTGATGTTTTCTTGTTGGCTGCTTTTCTTTTCTGGATTATATTTCTGCCATCTGAAATATCTATTGTGTCGTGATTTCTATTTGCAGCCTTTTGATTGGCTGAAGAAGCAGCTTTTTGAGAAGCCTGAACCTGAACAATAAATGATGTTTTTCCTCTTTCCTTCGGGCAGAGCAGAGTGACTGATATGATCATATGACAGGATTATGGTCCGTTCTTCTATCAAGTAATGGTACATCGTAATAATGTGGAATATCTTGCTGTTCCTTACCATATGAACCAATCCATTTTCTTTTTATCACCGAGTGGATGTTAGCAATTTTTCAATTCCTCTTCCTGATTCTAAAATAGAACCATATTCTTAAACTCAAAATGTGTATTTATTCTTTTAGTACACTTCACGAGTTACCTTCATTTTGAGTACATGCAACCAGCAGTTGAGGTCTTTGGGGACAAGAAGAAGCAACTACTTGAGTTAATTAGGACAATCAACTTTCTGATGCTTCTGATCTCATTGGCCATAGTGTAGTGACTTTGTCAGGGCTTGGGTGCGTTTATTTAAGAAGTAGAATTAAGTGGAGTGAAGTTCACATTTTTTTAATAAATTACATGATTTATGATATAAGTGTTTTTGTATGATTTTTTAGTATAACATGTTAAAGTTGTTTGGTAAATATTATTGTAGATTACTATATAACGAAAAACGCTTAAACAAATAAGGCTCTCAATTCCTTTGAAATTTCCATGATTTCTAGTAACCCTTCTTGATTTTGCATCATGGGTTTAGCTTATTAGCGTCATTTGTGATCATGTTTGCATAAAACAGCAAGTGCATCATGTCTAGCTTGTGATAGTCCTCCCAAAGGGTTAAGATGTCATGAGTTGATTTTTCTTTCACCCCCCCACGAAGAAGAGTGTCATGAGATGATTTCAAGTTAAAAGTTGGCAAGGAGAATAAGTTACCCCTGCTTTACTTCATATGGTAATCTGTGGAGGTATTTACTGATAAATTTTTCAACCAGCATACAAAGATACAGGTTTTTCAATATATAATTTATGCACTGATTCATTATCATATGTTAACTCAAAAAATTGCTTCGGTTTGAAATAGAAAAAAAAAGTTGAATTTTTACAGGTTTTTTTTTTTCTCTTGGAAACATTAGTTTATTTTCACATGGATCTTATAAATGATGGTGGACTTAAGAGTATTCTATTCTATATGTTCCCAGGACATGTTTCACAGGTCATCTGCATTCAAGGATGTATTCAGAAGCATGCAATCCAAAACTCTATGCTTTGATGGTCGGCCACAATTTTTCGGATGCATTTGGGGATAGTTTCTTTCGACTTCGAGAGTTGAATTAAGTTGAAGTTGGAAATATTTTCGTGAACGTAAAAAATAATCGTTCTTCTTCAAACGATTTAATAATTTTTGTTGATTTTGAAAGTTTATTTCTCACGTTGATTGTTTGACAAATATTAGGAAAAATGGAAAGAAGTATATGAAATAGATCGACATATCAGGACATTATATTACAACATTTGCAATTAACTTGTTTTTAAATTTTTTTGAAATTTTGTAGATTACAACACAAATACAAGCAGCAAGTTTTGTTTTTCTGAAATTTTTTTCAGATTCTTGAAATTTTCGCAAAAATACGTTGATAATGTGAAATTGATTCGTAATATTTTAATGTAAGTTACAAATAACTACGTGGATTTTATATTACTTGTGGTACGGATTTTTGATTTTTTTATTTCTCGTTAAATATTTTTTCAAATCGGTAAAAAATAAAACATTGATTATATCATTGTAAAAAAAATAAACGTGAAAGCAAACTACTCTGAGAATAACCTTGAAAAATATTCGTTCTTCTTTAACATATTAAATTGATTTTTACCAAATTTGTAAGTATTGTTATTTATTTTCGATTGTTTGGAAAAATATTGAAAAAAAAAACGTTGTTTACTGATATTCCATTTAGCACGATTGTAACCTAAGAAATTTTTGAATGTGTATTTTTTTATCGTTATATTATGAAAAAATATTTTATGAAAATTTCATTATATGATAATTCTCTAATTATATTCAAATTTATTACTATGTAAATAATTTTTATTGATAAAGGTAAATATGCTGTGAGAAGCATATGTTTATATTGTACTGCACCTTGTTTATGTCTCAAATTGTTAGTTATTTTTATTTAATAGTTAAATATATATTCCACAGACCGCCTATTTTCAGTCTGTACTTTTTTTTATTTTACTTCAAATGTTGGCTTCGTTTGGTTTTAATTTTTATCAATTTTTAAAATCACTCGTAATATTATTATTACTGTATAAATTTTTATCACTACTTTATTTTTACTTATATTTGAAAATAGAGTGAGATAAAATGAGATAGGAACTCATACTTCCAGTATGACTTTCAAGATACTATGAAAAGAAATTTGTAAGTAAAGATGTTAGCAGGAAATATGAGTGTTTACATTTTTTTTTTCTAAATATCATATTTATTTTTATCAATGAAAATTATTTACTTAGTAATAAATATTATACATCGATGTAATTAGAGAAATTATCATACAATGTACTTTTTTAAAATTTTTGAAAATTTGAATTTTACAGAAAATCTCAAAATCCAAGAAAAACAGAGTGCTGTGGTAAAATAATTTTACGTAGAATCGTTGAGAAATAAAAAAAAAAAATTTATTATTATTTTACGTTCACTTATTTACTGTAATAAAAGAAATTACTGCTTGATAAAAATACTAATATAATCAAAAATAACTTTAACTTT
>JAMKPZ010001623.1:0-65417 GCA_024699675.1 Amphibolis antarctica | reverse complement strand
CCCCCCCCCCCCCCCCCCCAAAAAAAAAAAATGTCAACAGTAGCTTGTTAACATTTGATAATAATATGATCTTACCTCCTCATCAGGAGCCAGGAATCTTTGGATCTTCTACAATAAACGGTAGGAGTGTGGCCACCATCATGTTCGGTAAAGAGCAAGCACTTGATATTAGATTCGAATTGAAGTACAAAATTATTATTTTCATGACAGGTGATACAAGGGAAAAGTTAACATACCAACAGTGCTGCTCAAGCAAAGAGCTCACCCATTAATCAAACCCTTGAGGGTGGGTCCTTCTTCCTTTCTATCCCTGCTTTGCTTTAACAAGTTTGCAGAAAGGAAAAACAAAATAACAAAAAAAATGAAGGAATAGGGGCTCAGGGTTCAGGGTCCAGGCAAATTAATGTTTGTCTTTCTGAATTGTTATCCAATGGTGTCATAAATAAAACTAGATATGTCTTACTAATAATGGGTGGTATGCTAGTATTAGGTGGTCAGAAAATCTCTTAAAAATCAGAGTTCCAAATATACAATGGGAAAAAAATAATAGGTGGTATGCATGGTCTTTTACTTTATCATTCATTATTAAGTGGCTATGCCTGCTCACACGCCAATTGTGTAGAGAATAATATCTCAACCACGAATCTGCTCCAGATCTCAGCAGGTCCAGAATAGAACTCAACAGCTGTATCTGATCTCTTAGGTATGCATCTATGGTATTTGTTGCAGTAGTGGATACAAGAATATTAAGTGGCTATTAAAGAACAGCCAGAGATTTCTGCACTTACACGTTTTGGTTTGGTTTCCTGCAATAACTTGAAATCAAATCACTGTCGTTATATAAGCTCACAAGTTCAATTTTTACATCTTTTGGTGTGTAATTATTTCAATATTTCTTCTACAAGTATAAAGCTCAATCTCCGCAACTTTCCACTATTCTAACACCAACAGCCAACAAGTGGCTTCTGAGAGGATAAACAAGAAGCAATAGATGTGTGTGACGGGTGTTTCTTTTCAGATCATTATCATGATAATATGATTTAAATGTCAGAAATTGCTTAATACCTTTCTTGGCTTTTGGGCAACGTCAATAGTAGTATATGCGTGGCATATTCCTTCACAGATTATTTATCACTTACTTACCTGTAATTTCTTCCACTCTACATTTCAGTCCTTGTGGTTCATGGATGTCATCTTTCTCACGGGAGGGAATGTGATTTGCTTCCTTTCTGAGTACCATCTGATTCATATTAATATTAGAACACAAGCACTGATTAAGGATGGCATGGCTGTCTTCTACAGTCAACACCTGGTTGTTAATTGATTGAGAGATATATAGTTTGGGTGATTCATACTTAACAACGTATTAAGCATATAAATAAGTCATAAGCATGTCAAAATAGTTGCATGCTAAGCATGATATTAGAGTAGATTCATATATATTCACCCCATCTAAGGAAAAAACACTTATATATAAAATTTGAGATACGCTGCAAATGAAACAAGGTATTATAAAGTCTCACATTGACGAAAAATACATTTCATTGGATGAGGTTGTGTGGCATGCAAAAAAAAAATGATTAGAGAGGCAGAGCAATCACCTATATTCCTTCTATTTTATAGTCCATAGGGATGATAAAAGAACTTGTTAAAGTATATAGTCTCATATTGAAAAAAATGTAGTAAAATTGAACTTTAGAATACTTTAAGTCTTTCTTTACTAGTCAATTGATTTTAATAAAATAAATTTTATTATGATATCAAAGTTAATTCATGTACATCACACATAATATGTTTATATGGTAATTTCTTAGAAGACTCATGAAGATGTATTAAAATATATAATCATATATTGAAAGAAATGTGTTGAATTTGGATTTTAAAACATTTGTGAGCTGAATCCTTTGTTATTAGTTAATTAATTTTAGTACGATGAATCTCATCAAAATTTAAACTTAGATTACCCAACACAACCATTGTATGAGTTGAGGAACCGAAACATTAGGAGGAACTGAAGTAGTCCATTACTGTTTATGACCTGAGGCATCATAATAATAAGTGATAGGTGATGGGAGAAATCATCACCCCTCTTCACGAGATTCTAGTCTCGAGCATCTTGACTTAGTGAATTTTGTATATCAAAGAAGGAATAATATTCTCCAACAGTCCCATGATGTGTGTGTATTAATATATGTGTGCCCTTTTCAAAAGAAGAAAGAAGTGGTCCTACATCAATACGATGCTGTGCTGCATGATTAATTAATTGGTTTGCGTTTTGTTTGAACCCATTTGGTGTTTCTGTTTGGATTTCAGTAATCTGGACTGCTTTCATTCCTATCAGAAGAGGAGAAAAGAGTGCAGATTTGTTGCAGCCACCTTTAAACCATGCCCAACCAAACAAGTTGACCTTTCATATGCCAGAATGGCTTATCTAATAGAGGAAATAAATCCACCCACTTGATTTTCGTATTTCAGGACCTGCCCATCTACAGAAACCAAAGTTTCACGAGGAAGAACAGAATGGAGAGGCCTTCTCGTTATCATTGTCTGAATGGCAAATTGCAGTGACATTGCTGTTGAATGGTAAACAGTCTTACGAAGTAAAATTGAAATACTTATATTACTTATGAATTTTTTTTAATAGTTAATTAATTTTAGTAAAGTAAAATCTACGTCATCCTCCACTGTAGGTACACTTTAGTCGGAGGAATGATGCCATCATGTACGTTCTTTTCAGAAGCTCTGCCACAAAGGAGAAGGTGAGTTTCTTCGAACAGAAACAAGCGCTACGTTTTGAAACTGGATCACTGCTGCTGCTGCTGTTGCTGCTGCAACCATGTGTGTGTGTTGTGTGGATGAGTCGTAACAATGATCACTGTAGGAATGTCTGCATTGATTAGATTCTCTGTTTTGGATGACCCACCATCCGTTTTTTCCTTTTTTTTCTTTCTCCCTGTCAATGTAGTTCCTCCAACATTCACCTCATCACAATTCAGATAATATCAAAAGATGCAGATAGTATTGTTGATCTATATTGATGGAAGTATTGGAATTTGTTGACCGACCAACAACTTTTCCTTCAAAGAAAAGCAAGGGGGGCGTGGGGTTGGTTGCCTCCACACAAGTGACATCACTGTCTGATGGTGGAAACAGAGACGATTCCCTTTTTGATAATCAGTCAAAGAAGAACAACTCTGATAATTTTTGCAAAATCTTTCTGTCTGCTCATTTTTTCTGCACCTTTGAAATCTTAAATTTGAATTCAAGCAAAGATACTTTCATTCCAGATAAAATAAATCATGGTCATACATGGTGGGAAGACGAGTATACTGTTTGTTGCATGATGCAAGCAAGAAGGAAAGAAAAATGGTGGGTGTTTGAAGTCATGAATCTGATTTCAACATTTGCAGTTTGAGATCTTTGATTTTAAAACATCGTTTAATCGTGATTTTTGCGTTAATATAATGAAAAGTGTGAGATTTTTTAGAGCATTGCATGATATCTATTTGAAATCTTTTTGAATTCTATAATTAGATTTACCATAAAAAAAATGATAATTCTACAAATTTGATACATCCATTAGAATCAAACCTTTTCTCCTTCCTATGATTTAAAAAAAATATGAACTACGAAATACTAATCAAAAATTTCTTAATTCTTCTTAAAATTTATGATGTTAATGTTGTCTAATGATTATTTTTTTCACAAAATGATGTGAAGGCCTGAACCATGGGTGTGATAATATACGGTCCAATAGGCTGAATTTAAATCATAAAATGTTGGAAGGCCCATAAGTTTAAGGTTTCCACCTACGTTGCATAAGGAGAATTCCAGGAGGGATATGTTTGTGCACGTTTCATAAAAAACATGTTTGTATATATGAAAATGACGAGAAAAGAAATGACATAAATTTAAGAAATGATAGAAAACGAAAATAATGAGATTTTACAATAAATAGTAGAAATGTAATGTGTTTGTATATAAAAGGATTATGAAAAATCAACAACGTTATAATTTACAATAGTTACGGTAAATTAAGATTTTCTCTTATTTTACAAAGGGAGGGTCATGAAATGTGGTATAAGAAATAAACATTAAAATATTATAATGAGAAATGCTATGAAATGACTTTCTTATCATTTTTCGTTCGACACAAACAAACATCAAATTTTAGTTAATGGAAAATGACTTTTCTATTATTTTCTTTCTTATAGGTTCTAGGTGCACAAACATGTCAATGTCAAATATTTTCTTGATATGAAATCTTATAAAGTTAGATTTGCCAATAAAATATAAATCTCCATAGTCTCGTTCACATGTAGCTTTTTGGTATTCCTAAAGTAGGAAAAGTTTAAGGTCTCTCAAAATCAATGCATCTTCTTTTCGTCGAGTGCCTCTCTCCATTCAGCCTTGCTTGATGCCCAACAAGTTGGATATGCTTAATAGATAACTTGACGTTGTGAACAACTAATTTCCTTTAGCTGACCTTTTGACGACAAGGAGATCAGATATCTTTAGCCAACGACCTGACGCCTGAAACCTACAATCAAATGGAGTATATTTCTATTATCTAATCTTTGCATTAATAATGACGTATGCATTATTATTGTTAGTTTCTTAAATAATTTTTGATTTACAATCTAATGTATTGTCTTCTAGTAGTAGTTGAACACTATCAATACTTGAATTTTATTGTGAATGTTTCGATCATTATTCTTAGATTTAGGGTTTTTTGTGTCAGCCTAACCATTTTCTTGAAAAACCTTCTGTGGTACAGGAAACCTCATTTGTTGTTGGCTTTGAATTTGTTTTCAAGTCAAATACAAATGTGCCATGACCTCATTGTCATCCAAAAAGTGTTTAATTTCATCTACCTGATAATAAACAAATAAAATTTTCAATTATGATAAAATGGCATATGTGATCATTGAAGTACATCAATATAATTATTTTGGTGTTTCAGAACACATGTATTTGGTATTATTAAATATATATTTTTTAGTATTCGTTATGTATTATACATTAATTTCAAATAGCATATAATTTCTATATTTTTTCAAAAAATCTTTAATTTTTGAAAATTTTAGATTTTCTTGACATTAAAACCAGATGTTCCACGGATACAAATTATTGTTAAATGTATTTATTTTAGATTTTTCATTTTCGACACAAACAAATAAATCCTTGGTATATATATTATGCATGTTTCAAATCAAATAAAGAAATTAAAAATTATAACAATAAATGCCAATATAATTTTTTTTTATAATATAGTCAATTTAGTTGCACAGATATGTAATACTCACTTGCTGATTTTGTACCATACGTGGAGACTTACTTACTTATAAGATAGCTTTTATAAAATCATATTCAATAAATACGGTGGTGCCGATGGTAAATATACCTGTTATATAAATATACCTTCGTGAATGTATTGATATTTTGGATACATTTGTGTATCTGAAGATAATGACAAAAATTTAATTTTTGAATAAAAATAAATTTAATATATAAATATTTGTATACTTTTTAAGATTAAATAGAAATAAAAATTTTAAAGATTAAAAGGAAACAAATGAAAAAACTTAAATTAGATAAATTTTAAATAATTTATAACTCATAAATATTCATGATCCGTTTCTGCCCGCCGTGCACTGTGTGAGCAAGATTCCGTCCTGCGCGGCCGCCCGTCCGCTCGTTTCCTCACACGCAACGCCTGCCCCAAAGTTCTGCCCAATCGTCCGCCGCGAAGCCGTCGCCCGTCTGCGCGACACCATCCCGAGCAATCACCGACGCTCCGCCGGCCCGGCCGCGAGCTCGCGTCTCTGCCCCCAATTTTGCATTCGCTCGGTCTGCCCCCAGGGTCTTCGGTGCAGGTTAGGGCCGAAGATAAAATAAATAATAGAGGAATAGTGAAGGATCAACTCAGAAAATAGTGTTTGTATTGTTAATACGTTTTGAGTTTTGACGTTATACAATCACCTTTTTTTTATTGTGTATCACGATGTTCTTCGGTACGTTTATCAAACAACTTTTACATTTTTTATTATTTATAAAATTAAACCAATATCATTATATTTTTATCGTAAATCGTAAAACTCAACTCTAACTCACAAAAATGCCCAGACAAACAAGTAGTCATGCTCAACTCCAATGAATGGTGGATTGGTGAAACTGAACGTATCACAAAAACCAAAAAAAGCAGCTATCAGCTATGTGGTTGATAATGCTGAATTCAGGTTGCATCTATATGAGTAATAATACCTATTTAGATGCAGAAGACATGACAACTATCGGCTAAATCTTGAAGATAGCATTATGATTTTAAAAGACATCTTTTATGTACCTGTTATAAGCATTAATGAAAAATAGTTTAGAAGTTTATTTTTATAATAAACATGTATACATTAGAAAAGATTGGAAATATACATTAGAAAATGTTGGAAATTTTTTGCCATGAGATATTATGTACCGGAACATGATTTTTTCTGTGTTTCAGTAATTAATAATGAAATAAATAATAATGATATTGCCAATGATTATATCTTGTGTCATTTGTCGGAATGTGATTTTTAACATTTAAGATTAGAAAATACAAGCAAAACTAAAATAGAATATATGGCTAAATCAAATCTTTTGCCCAATATTAGATTTTTAAAAATGTCAATATTGCTTAATTGAAAATATGACTAAGAAACCATTTAAATAAGGAATTAGATCAAATGAGTTTTTGGGCTTAATTCATTCAGATGTTTGTTGTCTACTAAGCGTAAAAACTTATAATCACAACGAATATTTTGTGACATTTATAAATAATTTTGTCATGTATGCTTATGTTTATTTAATATCTCATACAACAGAAATGTTGACATATTTTAAGAGATAAAATGAAAATAGAAAAAAACTTGAAAGGAATATTAAAGTGTTAAAAATAGATAGAGTTGAGGAATATAATTCAAATGAATTTAAACAATATTGTGAACAATATGAAATCAAAAGGTAAAGAACAATGTCTTGCTATAACAAAATAATATCGTGGAAAGAAAAAACAGAACCTTAATGAATTATGTTAGATGCACACTTTCACATTTTAGTCTTTTCAAAGAATTTTGGAGAGAAGTTGTACTCGCTGTGAATAATGTACAAAATAGAATACCTACTAAATCTATTTTAGATACACTTTATGAAATGTGGATTGGAAAAAAGTTCAGCTTAAATCATTTAAGGAAATGATGCTCTATAGCACATGTTCTAATCCCCAAACAATTAAGGGATAAATTAGATTTTAGAACTTTGAAATGTAAATTTATAAGATATTGTGAAAATTCTTTTGGATATAGATTTTTTCATAAAGAAAAAAGAATTATTGAATATAGAGATGCAAGTTTTTTAGAAGACCTATAGGAATAGGAGACACATGATTATGGAAATAAAGAACCTCTAGTAATTGTAGATGATGACTATTTCAATGATATTTTATCACAAGATCCTATAAATTGAGAATAAAATTTGTTAAATATGGAGAATGTGAATAATCACATGGAAATTATGGGAGAAAATCAAGATGAAAATAAAAATAGAAATGAACAGCAAGAAATTCTAGCTGAAAATAAGAGAATGAGATTACAATCTTCATGGATGAATGATTACCATAATGTATATAATATTTATTTATTTATTTTTGATTCAAAAACCTCTTGGGTGATGAACCATTGGGTTATTGTGCATTTGACGCAGACCTGCTTCCCTTGAACAGAAACCCTTACGAAACCTTGCTTTCTTCTCCCAATAGTTGGATCACCACCTACAATCAGATGAGCAATGATGGCCACGATCGCAATGATGGCCACGTAGAGGTGTTCCTTGAAGATGAGGACATCATCCGGGAGATTCACTTGGATGGGGAAGGTTAGTTTCCAGTGGACATTGATTAGTTTCTGTTGTGCTCTTTTAATTTGTCAGTTTCATTGATTCTTGTTGGTTTTTTCTTACACTTGGTGCTATTGTTGTGGGGTTTCAGAGCTTCCAGATGTGGATGACAATGACATGGGCTCAGATGTTGATGCTGGTAAGGATCGTGTTTGGATGGTTGGTGAATTTTGGCTTCTATCTTATGGTAAGAACTAAGAAGTATCTTATAAATCATGGCTTTGATTCTTTCTTTTTTGTTGTCTATTGCAGAAGGGCTTGATGATTCAGTGCATTTGTTCACTGGGCATACAGGTTTGGCTCATTCTTTTCGATGTGGTTTTAGTCTTTCACAAAATATTGTTTTTGGAAGCTACTTGCCTTGCATGTTATCTAATTTCTCTTTTAGTTCGGTGGGTTCTGTGTAGCAATGACATGCTTGCGTTGAAAAAAAGTTGCTAGTGTATGAAAATAAATTCACAATACCTTTTTACAGCGGGTGACACAATTTTTGAAGAAAGGCATTCTAAGGCCTCATTTGGGTTGACTCCAACCGACTCCTAAAATCATTTCTAACGTTATTATTATTGTACAAATTCTAATATATAAATTTTCATTACTTTAATTACTATACAAATTTAAGACCGTTCACAAAATTAGTTTCAATTTCAACTTTATCCAACTCCTAGAGTTGACGGGAGTTGACCCCAAACGAGGCGTAAAGATGATGATAAATGGTGTACACATAATAACATCAACTTTTCATGAACATTCTATTTCTACAAATTTCATCCCCTTTTGAGATCACGACCTGTAAATATGAAGTGCTTGCTGTGTGTTGGGGCCTCAAAAAATATTCATGTCTGGCTATCAACATCTTATTGGTTTATGTATTTTTGTTCTTTGAGTTTGCCTGAATCCTTTATTTTGGTTCTGGGAATTTTAAGAATCAATCTTGACCCAAATTAGCATAACTTTCTTAGGATAGTCCACTACCATTACCATTGTTGTTGGCTTGCTACTTAATGTAAAGAAACACATTTTTTTTGTTGATAATGACATTTAATAATTTGTATGTGGAGTATTTTTGGCCATAACTAATGGCCACAGGTTTTTCACTGGTTCAGGTGAATTATATTCTGTTGCATGCTGTCCAACTGATGCATCCTTAGTAGCTACTGGGGGTGGAGATAACAAAGGATTCTTGTGGAGAATCGGTCATGGAGATTGGGCTTTTGAACTGCAAGGTTTGTTGTGTCTTTACATTTATCAATTGTTTCTTGCTATCAATATTAGCATTGCTCTTATATGAAATGCATAGGATTATGTTAATGAGATAATTATGGTGTCTGTTATCATTTTATTTGTAAGGAGAAAGTATGAGTAGAGGGTTCTTTGGTACAATCAATTGATCTTTTGTAGTTTGTCTTTGACTTGTACACTCCCATTTTCTCAATCAAAAGGAAGTGACTTTTGATTCCTGAAAATGGATAAAGGTCATTTATTCTATTTTAGAATGGAGCAGAAGTGTCAATAGTGTTTATACTTCTCCTTGAATTTTTTTTCATGAACGTCAAGTCTATAATAATGTTGATCATATGGTCTTTCAATCATGAGTATTGATCATATATTCATATGATCAAGGTCTGTAGTTTTGAGAGTTATATTAACATCTCATCATCAAGATGAATTAGTTTTATACATTTTGTCAAATGTCATTGTTTACTCAATGCACTAGTTTTTTTTCAGTTGTGAGATGCAATGTTGATCATTGGTTGATTCAAAATGAATCAAAAGGATGATGTAGATTTTGACAATGTGAAAAATGCTCTTAGTCCTCTAGGAATACATTATTTTTAAGTTTTCTGTTTTTTAAATAAAATTTATTATATAGCTTCTAAAAAATATTTACTATGTAAACTTTCATACAAATCTGGGTTAAATCCATTGTTAATTTTGCATCTAAAATTCAATGCTTGAAATATTTAACAAAATGTGTTGTATCCTATGTCCTCTCAATCAAAAATTAATGGTTTCTTAATTTAAGCGAAAATTTTGCCATTTGTCTATAGATTTTTAATAATAAAATCTGTATGGTTTCTTTTTCCCTAGAAAAGTTCCTGCAACAATTTTAGGTCTAGGTACCTACAGAAATTTAGTCCCTTTATTTATTTTATGTAAATACGAGGAACTAGAATTAGACATAGACAATGTTTTTAGAAGAAAAATGATTAAGAAGTGCATAAACTGTGGATGCAGAAATACAAATATTTGGATAGATACTATTTTCTTTTTTTCCATTTATGGAAACTTCCATCATGCATTTACATTGAATATCAAAGAGATTCATATGATTGACATTCTTGAGTGGGTCTGAAATTTATTTATGTTATGAACATGTATTTTACCATTATTTTCATGTTACAAATGTGTTAGGAAAGTTTTATTGACATATGTTAGCCTTTGAAATAACATCAAAATTGATATTAACATGGTAATTTTGTTCACAACAGGTGTTTTCCTTATTTTTACTAACATGTTGTTGACATGACAAAATTTTACTGATATGAAATCTGGAGTTTGATACGAAATCAAAGTTGAATTCCTTGTGATCAGCTAGGTAGGGATTGCTGTTTGTAAGTGCGTTTGCATCAACATACCAAGATGAAGGAAATAATTCTAAATGTTGGTACTTGAGCAAAAGCCATATGATCTGTGATGTAGAAGTACTGAAACGTGAAAAACAAAAAAATTGTATTTGTTAAAAATTTAAATGGGAAAAAGATGTATGCTTTTTAGCTTTTAACCATCTTTTCATATTGTTATTTTTTTTATTACGGTATATTGAAGTGGCAACAGAATGCAAGCTAACTTAATATGAAAAAATTCATAGATGTAACGAAAGCAACTATTCATTAGATTTTGTTGAGTACTTAAGTTTAATATTGTTGAAATAATCTTACATTGGTTAAAATAAGGACTAAATCAAGACTTACATGATAATGACTTTTTTACTCATCAATTAGTTTTGAAATAGAATTTTAACAGATATTATTATTGTCATGTTTAAGCCTCCTCCAGTGACTTTGAATTTTCTGTAACAACCCTAGTTGTGATATGTTTTCGTATAATTATAGCATTGATTGAAAATAGCTATCCAAAAGGAAGTACTAAGGTCAATATTTAGTGTTTTAAAAATTGCATGTTAGTACTTTTGTGCTAGTTTGTTAGTCATATGTAAAAAGAAACAAGGTGACGTTTGACTGGAATAATTAACGGTTTATTTCAAGGAATGGAAAGTGGATTGTCTTTGAACCATGGATTGTGTGATACATTTATTTTTTTTTGTGCAGGTCATGAGGAGTCCATTTCTACTTTAGCTTTTAGTGCTGATGGCAAGTTTGTTGCATCTGGAGGTTTTGATGGCAATGTAAAAGTGTGGGATACCTTTTCGAATAGTCTAAAGTGTACTCTTGACGGTCCTCTAGGGGGTATTGAGGTAAAACTTGCAGTCTTATAATTTTTATCATTTTTTAAGTTTATTCATTCTTAATGGGATTAAAAACGCTACTTTAATTTAAGTGGCTTAGGTGGCACCCAAAAGGACGCATAATATTAGCAGGTTCTGATGATTTTCTAGTGTGGATGTGGAATGCTGACATTGGAAATAGGGTTCTTAACACATTTTCTGGTCATGGGAATTCTGTCACTTGTGGTGATTTTACTCCTGATGGTACCCAAGGATATTAAACCGAAAAGTTTTTAGTGTTGTTTGTTTACATTTCTGGTATTGTCTTTCTCATATTCTTTTATATATTTATAAAAAGGTAAAATTATCTGTACTGGCTCTGATGATGCAACACTGCGAATATGGAATCCAAAAACTGCAGAGGGTATTCATGTGGTTAGAGGTAAATTTGTTTTTCATTCATCAGTTTCTCATCATCTTTTAGCTTATGTAATTTGATTATTGTTGGTGGTATATCACGTAATGTCTTTGATACATCATGACTATTATAGAATTTTCCATTAGTAAATCATGTCAAGACATTAACAATATAGACAAAACACGTTGAGAGATCATTGGAAAGGTGATTGGTGAATGATGTAAACCACCAGAGGGTGGAATGGGAAGAGAAGTGCTGGATTTAGGAGAAAGGGGCGAAACAGGGTTGTACCTTGTGTTTCCCTTTCTCTTCTCAAAAAGATGCAGATCCTACAATGATCTAAATAGGATCCAAAAAAATAGAAAAACTTGGGCGTTAAACAGTTGAGTGATCTCCTAAGCACTCATAACCATGCTTCGTGGTTTATTGGGATGAAGAGTATTATAATACTTTTTATTTTTCTTTTCTGAATATTTTTTCTCGCTATATTTCAGGTCATCCATATCACACTGATGGCTTGACGTGTTTGATGATAAGTTCTGATTCGAGCATTGCAATCACTGGCTCAAAAGATGGCTCCCTTCACATGGTGAATATATCAACTGGAATGGTAATATCATAGATGATATCTATAGTATGTTTTGTGGCCGTACAGTAAAATTAACTCATTGAGTGATTATTACACGGAATTGCTGATTGTTTCATAATTTGCATTTACTAGTTATATCAATGGAACACATCATATTCATAGCACTTTCTTGACTTGGAAGCTACACCCAGATAAAGTATCAAATGTAGATTTTTTCGATGAATGCAACAGCATGATCATTTAATGTATTTATGGATTGAGCACACTCTGTTTTTCATCTGTTTTGCTGTCATCAATTACTTATCCTTTCCTTTTTACATGATGTTAAGGTCTTCTCATATGACAATGCCTCTTGGTAAGGAATTGGGTTATATGGAGTCAGGATTTTCTTAGAGAACTAATTTAAATGAAGTTCCATGGAATTGGTTTGTAAAATTGAGCAGTACCTTATTTATTGACGGTAACGTGTATTAGATAGGTGGAGGAACATACTGAGACAGTGAAATGCCATTTTGCAGCTGAATTTTAGTCACTTATATCCCTGGTTTTTGCAATCTTTTACAGTTACTTTAAATCCCTCAAAAAATTTGGCAATTTCTTGTATGCCATCCAAAAATTCATATTTACTTGCATGTCATTAAAAAAATGATTTTTACTAAAATATCTTTGCAATTAATGTATTAAGGGTAACAATGGCATCAAAGTAAAACGTATTTTTTTTAATGTCATACAAGTAAAACATTTTGGGCCTTCTTTCTTATGTTGTATTTCTTTTTTGGCATGCAATCTTGACTTTGCTCATTTGTGTGTACATGAATGAGTATTTTAATATCATTAACAATGTTTCAAAAAAAAAGCAAATATGAATTTTAAATGGCATACAAATAATTGCTAAATTCTTTGATGGGATGCAAGTAAAAAATCCGAAATATTAGTATATGATGTTTGAGTATTTGAGAGCTATTTTTGGTCTTTAATATTACCGTCGTAAATGCAAGGTTTTCATTTACAAAACAAATTTCTATGCAGGTTGTCAGTTCCTTAGCTGGTCATTCTGAATCTGTTGAATGTTTCGGACTGTCACAAAGGTACAGCATTTTGATGATTATCTTCTCTAAAATACTGAGGATTTTTTGTGTGATTGTTATTTTTTTAATATTGTATCAAGTATTCTTGTTATAGATGTTCAGTTGCTGCTACTCATACAGAGATATTTTATATGTTTTTAACTGTTAAAAATACTAGGTATCCGCCTGGGAGTGTTATAGCATGTATATTTTTTATCACCAAGCGAAACTTCTTGCCATATAGATATTTCATTGTTGCCAGAAAATCATCCAAATTATCATCTTTTACAATGGATGCTTTATATTAAATGTTGCGTCTTCTTCTAATATCATTTTCTGATGTAAGTGGATGGGATTGTAGTAGTTGTAATTGGGCCGCATCTGGAAGCATAGACGGAAAGCTCATTGTATGGGACCTGCAGCATACCACATGCCGATGCACATGTTACCATGAGGTTTGCTTATACATTGATGAAGCCTGTTTACTGTGTTTCCCACTGTTTCTCTTAGACCATGTTTGTGACTTGCTTGTAGGAAGGTGTGACTTGCTTGACGTGGTTGGGTTTGTCCAAGTACATAGCCACTGGTTGTGTTGACGGGAAGGTGCGGATATGGGACAGTCTTACCGGTGCGTGTGTGAAAACTTTTCATGGTCACAACGATGCCATCGAGGCCATAGCTCTTGCCTCCAATGGAGATCATCTTGTTTCGGTCTCTATGGATGAGACCGCTCGTGTCTTTGACGTCTTAGAATTTCGGTGAAGCCGGAGCAGCGTGCTTGCATCAAAATTACAATTTAGTAACGCCATATCAATATTTTTTTTTTTCTAAATTATGTTAGCCCTGCGAGTATTTAATCGCCGTTGTGTTTTCCGATTACAGAAGTTTGTCGGAGGAAAATAATTGTTGATGAAGCATATAATACGGATTCTGTTGTATTCCCTACAAAGTCTTAGTTAACCGATCAACATGCATTGTATCAAGTGAATTATTGGGTCACACTGTTCAAGCTTATTATACATGTGTATGGTTAATCACATCTCATGTTAGGATGCCTTTCAATTTGAAAATTCATGTTGGGATGTCTTTGGTCATTGAAACCCAACTTCTTTTTCGATTTTGATGGAAACCAGAAAACAGCTTTTCAAAAACTCAAATCACTTATTTTAAGAGCCTCGGACGGTACATTTCTGCATATAAGGGGGTGTTTGTGTTGTTAAAATTAGGTGATATTGAATTAAGGAAAATTTAATTCTATAATGTTTGTATCAAAGAGAGGATCAATAATTGAATTTTCATCTTTTATTGTGAATTGAAAGAAAATTAATCATACTTGTTTCACGTAATTTTAGTAATTATCATATAACTGTATTGTCATTTCTACTTGATAGAACTTTTGTGATCATATGTCATCAAATTTTAGTGGATCACATCTTCAATTCTAATGGTATAAATACCTTATATTCATGATCTACTTTTACATTAAATTTATTTTTATTTAATTTAATTATCATTGAAAAATAAATTCAACATAATTCACTTTCATCTAAATTCTACGTACACAGACGAACTGCATTTTAGGGTTCGTTTAGAGGTCGCGAGCTCCGCATCCAGTGCTGAAAAGTCACATAATTGAGTAAGAAGTACGGAAAAAAAACCATGCCTCAACGTTCGAATTCTCTATTTTAAACTTATCGACGAGAATATGAAGGTGCCATTCGTTAGCAACGAAACATTGTTGAATGCAGCGCTAACGACGGAAACGATGACAATGAAGTAAAGAAATAAACGTTTCTGTTGGGTGGGGAATTAAGAAAGAAATGGCCACCACAACATTTTATCCGCGGGAGGATCGATTCCTTGTATGCAGGAATTAAAAGCGCACAGGTACGCGAGCAAGAAAGTCAATCAGGTGTTGGTGCCCCTTGGTTGAGCTCCGCAAATCTCATGCCAACTCTCATGGAATGCTTCAAAAACTTCTCAGCACATCTGCGGACACACGTACATCTCCTGCTTATCGAGGGTCTTTCTTCTGAAGCTATCAACGCAGTCCGTGAAGCACCTTGGGAGATGAAAATTAACTGCAGATTATGTAGAGTTTGGCGCAGAGGTAAATATGACCCAACTGTGTGGTTGACATTGGTAAAGACTCTGAAATAGCTGATAAGAACATAAACTACTTCTCACGACTTAAAAAGACAACTACATTTAAGAACACAACATACATTCACGCTTACAGCCGTCTGGATCTCCAGGTCACACTTTTTGTAGACCCTTCTATCTCCTAGGGTTTAAGCAACTTGGGAGGGAATGGGGAGAGCAGACACGAGTAACGAGCATCAGTAAATTTTAGGGTTTAAAAAAAATGGACACTAAAAATGTAAAAATTAATATGCGGTGAGCGTGGATCGAACACGCGACCTTCAGATCTTCAGTCTGACGCTCTCCCAACTGAGCTATCCCCGCTTTGTTGTATTAAAACCTTGTTATAATTACTAATTGTGTTTTGTAGTTCAGACTAATTTATTACAATTTATTCTTTCACCCTTACTTTCAACTTTTAAAATTACTCATGATAATATTTTTGATTTTTAATTTACTCTTTTTATTATCAAAATTATTATTTTTATCTCTCATCTTAAAACCATTTTTTGCATTATATTCAAAGTACCTTTTCCCACTTTAGGAACATAAGAATGGACTAAAAGAATGAAACCTAAGATATCATCTGAAACTAAAAAATGCGTCAAAGTTTAAATATCCGACCAACACCCACATGTATAACGTATACAAGCATGCCATTGATTAAAATTTGATGTCAAAATTAGGATTTTTTTGTTTAAAAAAGTCCAGTTTTGAAATCAAGGATGGTCATCTATATCAAGTCACATACAAGTTGAAAACGGGACGAGCTCCAGTGACGCCGTCAGCACGAAGTTTCTGACTTGGTCCAAATCGTTTCTCTGAACATACACGGTGATTGAAAATCTTACAATTATTATTACTTTGAAATCAATGTAGAATCACAAATTTGCAACATTTTTTCTGTCTAAAATCATATCCAATTATATGACACGGTATCAGACATGATGTTCAACATCTAGAACAAGGCTTGCTACAACATACATAAATTACAGAAGCCTAGCTCATAAATCTGACATTCTCTTGGCAGGTACACTAATCAGGTCAATCGTTACCTACACTCAAACACGTGCAAATGGTAATATTCAGAATCTTGGAAGATTCAAAATTTCCGAGAAATATTAATGCCACACTTCTTAGCTAGGCACATATAATCAAAAACATAATGATACTTGGTTTCTTGTTATAATGTGAGATACTTATTTGACAGATGGGTTCTGCACTCATCAATAAAGACGAAGATAGAACATATAGTGCAAAGGCAGCGCTCATTTGCAATATTTCTTGAACCAAACCCCAATATTAAGGAAGCTTTCAAAATCAGACTGTGGCCTGCAAGAAAAGAATGTGATGTTATGCCGTTTGGCAGATGATTTAGATATTTCAATGCCAGTTTGAACCAGATCCATGTGAAAAAATAACCAACCTGTCAATTGCATGTGTATCTTTTGGAAATACAATCACTTTGACCTCAACTCCTTTTTCCTTTAATGCCCGAGCATACTGAAGTTTTAGAATATAAAAAATTATATCAATAAAGAAATGAATGCACACACACACAAATACTCCCCTCTTTCAAACGTTAGATAGCTAGAGGTAGAGAGAAGCTTTCTTCAAAGCTCCATTTCAGTTTCAGAAAACACGTATCAAGCATAAAGTTCAGGTTATGAATTTACAATCTTGACATGTATCAACAAAAATTCAAGCCATATTCAAGGCAGCTATGTTGAAAAACCGCCAACACCCAACCCTTTTTGTTCGCATCCATCTTCTCCTCCGCCCACACCTTCTCTCATGAGCGTCTGGTGACATCATCTTGAAGGAGATCCTCGTGCAATCGATGATTAGAGCTTCGTCTGGTGGAGAGCACAATAAGCGACGTGAAGTGTGGGCTACGGTGCTCTTAAACAAGGTTTCTTATGGATCTTGAAGGATACTCAAAGGCTTGTTGCTAAGGACATATGCTTCACAAAGCAATTCAAAAGAAGACGAGTTGACAGGTGCAATTTCTACAAATTGGTCTCTGAAGTGTATGGTTCATCCAGTGAGTAGAGAGGGGGTTTACTCTTTTCCCCATTTCTCATTTTATCATTTGTAAAACCTATTATCAGTAGTCATTTCTCCTTTATTTTGTTCAAAATCAGCAAGTATTATCTTTGTTTTTGAGTAATTTTTCAAGAGAATTTACTATTTCAGATTTGTTTGCATGTGTTTTTATGTGTAGGATAGATTTATAAGGTTGTCATACTATTTTTCTTAGTAGATGAAAAATAAAACTTCAGTACCTTGATGAGTTGTAATGTTATAAAGCCTACATTTGAGATCAAAATTCTTGAGTTGCCTAAATATCTTTTAGGCAAGGAATCAAACATTAACGTATAAAAGGAAAAGTCTAGTGCACAGGACTTTCACCAATGTGGAATCTAAAGATTAAAAACTAGGGAAGTTGTAGAACAATCTTGTCGTTGTACCAAGGCTCAACCTCTCCATGGAATGAAACATTGACAAATGGCAAAGAAATTTCACTAACAATGTTATTTATATAATACATTGATACAACATTGACAAGATGAAAGGATGGTATTTTTGTAAAAAAAAAAACTTTGTTTACTTTATTTCCACTGACATGTCAAAATCTCAACATGTCAATTTTTCAACTTATCATTGATGTCCACCATGAAACAAATCATTGACAAGATGTAAGTATGGTATTTTTGTGAAAAAGGACTGACAAATTTTCAACTTATCATCAACATCCACCACAAAACAAATATAAAAACTATGCTTTTAGGTTATGTATGGCATATGTGATGAAAGAAAGTTGTACCTGCAAACCATTAGAAACAGGAACACGAAGATCTTGATCGCCCAGGAGAAAAAGTGTAGGTGTTTTGACCTGAACATCGTATCACTTCTTTTAGCATGACAACAATATGCAACCAAGGTTATTTCTAATATTATGATTGAAAATTCAGAAAGAAGAAGAAGCAGAATTATCGTGAAAGATAAACAAAGGAAATCTATATAAATCAGGGAAAGCATCATTATAAGCTAATAGATATTTTTTCTTATACGAATAAAATTACTTCCTCTATGGACTTATAACATCACTCCTAAGTTTTTGTTATTATCAGATCCTTTTTCAATGTTGTTCTCTTGTATAAACTTGTTCTGCTTATGTAATAAGGAAGAATGGAGGATGTGGTAATGACTCACTTTTAAAGTAACGATCGAAGAACGATAAAATGAGGGTAGACACACAAGATACTGCACTTCAAGTTCCACAAATACACAAGCAGCAACAGAATGAATACCCCCTTAACCCTAACCCTCCACCACTCCCTTTCTACTGGACTAGACTCCAATTATAAATTGGGTCAGCCCACACTACAACCCAAAACTCATAAGATTGTTACATCACTCCCCTGTTGAAAAAGAGATCTTGTCGTTAAGGTCCTAAAAATTGCACCAAGAATTGATTCTAGTGCTCCCACGTAGCTGACAACTCATCCTCTCTATACTGTTATGTAGTACCTTGTTCATCCCAAGACTTATAATATCGGACCACACCTGGGAGAAGAAGAAACTTTGATAAATAGAGCTGCTCATTGCAAATCTTAGACAATGGCCATGTGATGTTCATCAATCCCTAAGTTGAACACTTGAGGATAGTCACCATTATGATGCTAACAAGCTTGGACATCTCTTTTTGCCAGGCAAATGCTAGCCTTTGAGCCCTTGTCATTGACACTTTCTCCATGTTCTCCACTATCCTATGAAGATTTGTAGCGATATTCAGGGGTGCCAATGGCGACGGATTCAGTCTTTTAGAAACAATGAACCTTCCCTCTAAAATGATTCCCAACACCTTAGATGTAGTTTGCAAATCTATAATCTCTTTGTTTAAGCTCCTCTCCTTTCTTTCCTTCAACATCCCATCTATAACCAAACCCACTCTCCTCTGAATATCATCCACCCCATCTACCACGTTCATTTCCTCACCATCACCTTTGTTGAACACTTGGTGATGTTAGGGTTGCAGGGTGTGGAGACGGTTTTCCGTCAGAGAGCAAGTAGTAGTCGAGTCCACAAGATGATAGCCGCGAAGCAACAACCGAGTGCCAAAGTGTTCAGGCTGCAAGAGTGAACAGCCAGCTTCCGCCAGAGAACAGGCAAATGCCAGGATCACAGGGCGACAGCTGAGTATTGGGCATCTAGGTTGTACAGAGGGCCAGGAGCGAGAGCGCAGGACCTTAACCTTACGACCTTAAGTCTACGGTTGTAAATATACGGAGATAAGTCTACGGACTGACGTAGAGCTACAAGAGGGTAGGAGCCGAAGACCAGTAGAGCGGTAACTTGGCTTGACTGGCTAGGCAGCAACTAGCCCAGGAGGACCGGCAACTAGGCCCGACTAGCCAAGCAGCAACCAGCCCAGGAGGACCGACAACTAGGTCAACCCAACGACAGCCGGCTGGAGGACTGGTGTGGCTAGAGACAGGTCACAGGTGGCTGCAGTTCCAACAGCCGGGTATGTCCATGTGGTTGCTGGGTGGCAATAAACTCAAGGCTAGTGATATGTTCAAGGTTGCTCTCGTATTTGTCTTTTAGGGTTTGCCTGTGTATCCCTATATATAAGGGTGTATCGTGTCCTGTAGAAAATGATTGTTGTAATGGAGAAGAGTGTGTCAGCGCAAGTGGAAGAGGTTGTAGATCAGTTCGTGTGATTTGCCTATTGGCGACACGAAGATCAATAGAACATCAGCACCCTCATGAAGTGGACCGTTCTGCCGAACCACGTAAATTCTTGTGTCAGCTTCCTTCTTTTTTCTCCTTCTTCCACCTACTACAATACTGAGAGAGAGCTTGAGTGTTTTCGCTGGTAAAAAATCTGAGGAGACGCACATTGTTGGGATGCGAACGGGTTGAGAAGTGTCGGGCGATCGTGACGTGATCATGGAAGGACATCGTTTTCCCAACAATTGGTATCAGAGCTTCTAGGTCGAGTGAGAGCGTCGTTGGAGAACATGAAACAAGTACGCAGTTACAAGTAAAGGAGTCGGCTACTAGGCAAAACTAGCCGACAGTTGGGTGAGCAGAGCGACGTCTGAAGGAGAGTGTCGTTGGGAGTAAGTGGTCATTAAGAGCATACAACATCTGATAAGAGAAGTGGCAATTGGCTGTAGGGTAACGGCAGCTGGAGTGTTCTAACCAGAATCCCGAAAAAAGTGTGATGGCAGAGGAGAGGAAGCATGAGGTCAACAAGTTTGACGGAAAAGACTTCAAATTCTAGAAGATGCAGATGGAGGATTGTTTATACCAGAAAGATCTTCATCAGCCACTGTCAGGAAGGAAATCAGAGAAGATGAAGTAGGAGCAATGAGAGTTTTTAGATCGAAAAGTTCTGGGGCTAATCAGATTATCGTTGGCAAGAAACGTGTTGTTCAACATTACCAAGGAGATGACAACAGCTGAAGTCATGAGGGTCCTGTCCAACACATACGAGAAGTTGACAGTTTCCAACAAGGTTTTCCTTATGCGCAGACTCTTTAATATGAAGATGCAAGAGGGAACATCGGCAGCTGACCACGTAAACGAACTCAACACGATACTGACCCAGCTGGATTCAGTGGAGATCGTGTTCAACGATGAAGTTCGGGCGTTGATCCAGCTATCGTCGCTATCGACGAGCTGGTCAGCCGTGGTGACTTCCGTGAGCAACTCACTGGGACACGGAAGGCTGGACATGGGGTAGGTGACGGATTTGGTGTTGAATGAGGATATCCGTCGAAAAAGTAGCAGAGAGGCATCAACATTAGCGTTTAGTGTAGAGAGTAGGGGGCGCAGCAAGTCCAGGGGCTGGAAGTCCGGCTACCGACAGAAATCACGCAGCAAGAGCAAGAGCCATGCGGAGATCAAGTGCTGGAATTGCGACAAGTTCGGACACTTTCAGTCGAAGTGTCCGGAACCCAGGAGGGTGGACGCGGCAGTTGGCAGGGGAGTTGGTGTGAATGCGCTAGCAGACGACGTAGGTGATGCCTTGATCTGCTGTGTTGACAGTTTGGTCAACATATGGGTGATGGACTCGGATGCGTCGTTGCATACGACGTATTGGAAAGAGCTGTTGCAGAACTACCGAGAGATACCAGTAAAGAAGGTATATCTGGCCAACAATACGAGTTTGAACATTCTCGAACAAGGTGAAGTCTGAATCCAAATGAAGTAGGGACTGTGGAGACTCCAGGAGATGAGGTACGTCCCTGACTTGACCAAGAATCTTATTTCCGTCAGCCAACTTGATGAGGAGGGTCACCACGTCGGCTTTGGAAGCGGCAAGTGGAAAGTAACCAAGGGCATCTGGGTGGTTGCTTCCAGTAAGAGGACTGGAACTTTATATCTCACGGGAGGTGAGGTGGAAGGCCGGATGACAGTGGCGGTAGTCGCCACAGAAGTGTCCGGGGAGTGGCATTATTGATTGGAACACATGGGGGAGAGGGACTGAAAGTGCTAGCTGCCCGCGGAAGAATTTCAAAACTGAAGGAAGTCCATCTGGAGAGTTGTGAGAGTTGCATCTTGGGAAAGCAAAAGAGGGTCAGCTTCTCATGGTCCAAAGTCACGTAAGCTGGACCTAATTCACACAGACGTGTGGGGGCCAGCACTCGTCCATTCAATAGGCGGCTCCCAATATTATGTAACATTCATTGATGACTCTTTTCGGAAGGTCTAGGTGCGCACAAGTTAGAGGTTTTCCAAGTTTTCAAGAATTGAAAGGTAGAAGTGGAAAACTAGACAAAGAGAAAGGTGAAATGCATCAGATCAGATAACAGGGGTGAATATGACAGTAGGGAGTTCATCGATTTCTGTGAGATAGGAGTCAAGAGAGTCCGGATGGTACTTGAAACCTCGCAGCAAAATGGGATTACCGAGAGGATGAACCAGACGCTGAACGAGAGGGCCCGATGCATAAGGCTACATGCTAGGTTTCCGAAGATGTTTTGGGCGGAAGCCATCAACACGACAGCTTACCTGATAAACTAAGGGCCATCAGTCCCGGTTGACTTTTGGATGCCATAAGAGATGTGGAGTGAGAAGCAAGTTAGTCTCTCTCATCTATGTATTTTCGGGTGTTTATCCTACCAGTATGTCAGGGAAGACAAGGAGGATAAACTGGACCTAAAATCGAAGAAGTATTACTTCATTAGGTACGAACAGGAGTATCTTGACTACCGGCTCTAGGACAACGAAACCAAGAAGGTGGTCCGTGCGAGAGACATTGTATTCGAAGAGAAGCATTTATATAAACATAGAAATGAAGTGACAGTTGGGTGGTAGCTGGGTAGTGCTAACTGGCAACCGGTAGTCCAGAGCCAGCCACAAGATGAAGGGAACGGGGGCCCCTCACAGGTCTCGGACTAGTAGGAGAGGAAGCTGATAGAAGACGACCAAACTTCCAGAGAACAAAATGTGCAAATCCAGGAGACTGATGGCGGATCTGTCGAAGGCTCGGGTGCAGAGTCAGCTGAGTGGCTACCAGGTCGTATAACCCGGCGACTAGCTGATGAGGAGTGGCAGCCGGAGCAAGAGAGCCGAATGATAACACCTAAATCCAGAAGATTGATGAGGGTTTCTAGAGCTCCGGACAGGTACTCACCGTCTTCCAACTTTCTGCTATTAACAGATGACGATGAACCGGAGAGTTACCTCGAGGCGATTGAAGCAGAGGATGCGGACCAGTAGAAGATGAGATCACTGGAAAGAAACAAAACATGACAGTTGATTCAGTTACCCGAAGGGAAGAAGGCTTTTGGTAGCAAATGAGTGTTCAGATTGAAAGAACAGCTGGATGACAGTAAGAAATACAAGGCCAGACTTGTTGTCAAGGGTTTCCAATAGGTTTAGGACATCGACTACACGAAGGTGTTTTCTCCGATAGTCAAGATGACCACGGTGACAACTGTCCTAAGCATAGCAGCAATTGAAGATTTGTTCTTGGAACAAATGAATGTGAAGAAGGTGTTTCTTCACAAAGATCTGGATGAGGAGATCTATATGCGACAGCCAGAAGGGTACGCGAAAGCCGACAGGGAAGCCGAACTGGTCTACCGACTGTAAAAGAGTCTATACGGGTTGAAGTAGGCGCCCAGGCAATGGTACAAAAAATTCAATAGTTTCATTTGTACCAAAGGCTTCAATAGATGCAGTGCAAATTATTATTGCTACATCAAGAGAATAAAGGAGTGTTATGTCATCCTACTAATTTATGTAGATGACATGCTGATTGCGAGCTCTAGCATGAAGGAGATCTGGAACCTGCAGGGACAGCTTAGTTGGAAGTTTGAGAAGGACTTGGGTGAGACCCGACAGATTCTCAAGATGCAGATCATCCGAGACAGAAAAATCGGCACGTTAAAGTTGAACTAGGAGAAGTACTTAGAGAAAGTACTTAAGAGATTCAACATCTCAGATGAGAGGAAGAAGAATCTTCCTTTGGGAACCCACCTCAGGCTGTCGAAGGCGCAATCATCGAGCACGGAGCGGGACTGGGAGGAGATGACCCGATTTTCGTATGTGGTTGCCGTGGGAAGCCTCATGTATGCCATGACTTACATCTGGCTGGACATTGTACAAGCCGTTGGGACAGTGAGCAAGTTTATGAGCAATTCAGGTATGAAGTATTGGCATGCCGTGAAGTAGATACTATGGTATTTATGGGAGACATCCGGATACGACCTGTGCTATCGGAAGGGATCAACGGAGTTGACAGGTTTCTGCGACTCGAATTTGAGAGGAGATATGGATAAGTTCCGGAGCACCTCAGGGTATGTATATACCATGGGAGGTACGACTGTAAGCTGGAGATCCAAGCTGCAGGATATGATTGCCCTCTCTACCACCGAGGCAGAATACGTGACCGTTGCAGAAGCGGCAAAGAAGAAGATTTGGCTAGAGAACTTGCTAGCCGAACTGGGCCACCGATAGGAACGCAATTTGTTGTACTGCGACAGCCAGTTCGCCATCTACCTGGCGGAGAATCTGAAGTTCCACTCAAGGTCCAAGCACATATGGATAAATTTCTATTTCATCCAAGAACAGGTCAAAAAGGGAAGCCTGAATCTTCAGAATGTGAAGGGAGCAGAGAACGTTGCAGACATACTCACCAAGGTGATGACGATGAAAAAGTTGAGACTCTACATGAGTCTCATCAGTCTCTAAGGAGCGTAAAGCTTGGAGATAGGTGCTAGTAATGGAACTCACAGAATGTGACACCGGAAGTCAGGCATTTACCCGGAAGACAGTCTCCAAGTGGGAGATTGTTAAGGCTGTAGGGTGTGAAAACGATCTTCCTCCAGAGAGCAGGTGGTAGCTGGGTCCACAAGGTAGTAGCCGTGAAGTAGCAACTGAGTGTCGAAGTGTTCAGGCTATAGGAGTGAAGAGCTGACTTCCGCCAAAGAGCATGCAGATGCCGGGATCATAGTGTGGCAACCGAGTATTAGGCATCCGGGTTGTGCAGAGGGCCAGGAGCGAGAGCGCAGGACTTTAACATTACGGCCTTAAGTCTACGACTTAAGATTACGATTGTAAGTATACAGAGATAAGTCTACGGATTAGCGTAGAGCTATAAGAGGGCGAAAGCCGAAGACCAATGGAGTGATAGCTTGGCCCGACGACAGCCAGCCCAGGAGGACCGACAGCTAGGTCAACCTAGCAGCAGCCGACTGGAGGACTGGTGCGGCTAGAGACAAGTCATAGGCGGCTACAATTCCGGCAGCCGGGTATGTCCATGCGGCTGCCGGGTGGCTGGCAATATGTTCGAGGTTGCTCTCGTATTTATCTTTTAGGGTTCGCCTGTGTATCTCCATATATAAGGGTGTATCGTGTCCTGTAGAAAATGACTGCTGTAACAAAAAAGTGTGTCGGTGCAAGTGGGAGAGGTTGTAGATCAGTTTATGTGATTTTCCTGTTAGCAGTACGAAGATCGATAGAGCACCAGCACGTCCGTGGAGTAGGCTGTTTTATCGAACCACGTAAATTCTTGTGTCCTCTTCCTTCTTCCTTCTTCCTTTTCCTTCTTTCACCTACTACGATACTGTGAGAGAAAACTTAAGTGTTTTCGCCAATAAACAATTTGAGGAGACGTGCGTTGTTAGGACATGAACAGGTTGAAGAGCGTCGAGCGACCATGACGTGGTTGCAGAAGGACATTGTTTTCCCAACAGGTGACACCTAAATCATCCTCTAAGAACCCATCTTTTCTATTACTCTTCTCCTTTTTAAATTTCCTCTTCTTTTTCTTCTTCTTCTTCTTCTTCTTTATATCCCTATCCTCGATGGTCCTTGATGCAACTGTGACAATGGGATAACCCACACGATGAGTCAGCACCAACAAGCTCGCCACCATGTTCTTTGCCCCCACTCCTTGCATGGTTGAGAAAGGCACCATTGTGGGACCACGAACCTCCAGGGGGAAAGTCCTACTTGCTGTTGGAGTTGCAGCACTTACTATCAAGGTTGTGACAACTATAGGAACAACTTGTGTTGCCATAATCTTCATCGGCCTGCCCATAAGCACGAGCTCCTAGATGCTCCTCTTTTCCATCTTAGCATCCTTCAAGCACTTCTCCACGGGCCCCATAGACCTCCTGAATAGATCCATCTTCAGCTCCCCAAACCTCGCATGTGTAATGGTTGAGTAGAAGTCAATCCCCTCAACCAAAGAATTGATCTTGATAGTGGTCTAGGCAGTGGACAACGTCCTCTTCACCCTCTTACACATGGTCCTGAGCCTCCATAGAGCCCTCATGTTGCCACTGATGTCCTTTTTGTTCTTCCACTTGAACTCCTACATGAAGTGGTTGATCAATCGTCAAAGTCCTCACCAGCAAGATGGATGTCTCTAATAGTCTCCTTCACCTCGATGGTTAAGATGAGCACATTCTTCTCCCCTTTGTTGCTTGCCTTCATGTCCAGACTGTGCATGATAACAACAACTGTGGGTTTGTTGAAGTAGACCGACATGGTGACAGAGCTAGGGTTCACAGACTTAAAAGGGAGGGTCACCGACTCAATTACGACAACACCCTTCATAGGCATTCCTAAGCTCTTGAGATCTCATGCATCTTCACAAGACCTTGTTAAAGCTTCATCTTGCCAGTTGATCGCCTGAGTGATGATCAAATGCCTCCCCTCCATGAGATGATATTGCATAGCCCAATTACAACGTCGTCTATGAGCACAACCACCCTTCCAACACTATCATGCAAGCATCCCACTTTGCGTCGAGCTTCTACAGTAGGTCGACAATTGAAGGCTCCCTCTCTGTGATGACTCCCATGAGTGATTTAAGGACAGCGTCCGAAGTTTTTGATACCAAATATGAGGAAGAACGAAAAATGTACCAATGACTCATTTTTAAAGTAATAAAGAACGATAGATTAAGAGTGGACACACAAGATACTGCACTTTGAGTGATAAAAACTTGACAAACCCACAACAAACAACAAAATGAATCTCCCCTAACCCTAAGCCTCCACCTAATACCCCTTTTCTACTGGATTGGATTCCAATTATAAACTAGGTCCACTCACACTGTGACCAAAAACTCATAAGACTGTTACAGCTTATTTCACTAGAACTTAGATAAATATTAACCACCAAATTTTTGAATTGTATATTAATGGTAGTGTATAATGTACTATCAAATCTAATTTAATGTTGGCGAATTTTATCATTCTCATCTAAAAGAATTTTTGCTTCTTTTGTATTCGGGAATCCAGGCAGAGAATAAAGATATCCATGAGAAAAAACTACAGATCAGTAATAGCTGTGGGGTCTGGACATGAACTCTAAAGAATGGTCCACAGTCTATGCACGTCTAAAAGGACTGCCTGCATGAGTTAGATCATTCAGTCAACACTATATAGATCATTCAGCCTAATCACCATGTCACACATCATCAGGCTAACAGATTATTCTCAGGTTATTATGTTCCTCATCTGTTATTACATTTTACTTAATGTTCTAAAAAAGGGAAAACAGTCATTAAAATGGATTTTAGCACAATCAATTTTGTTGAAATTTCCATTATGCTCATTTTAAATTTTTTTTGTTCAATTCATATAGTGTTCATTTTCTGTTTTTTGGAACATTTATTCGACTTACAGAAAATATGTTTTCATTCATCAAAGAAAAGATTAAAGATTAAGCCATATCCCGAAAACATACTTTTGATAAGTGAGATATAGGGGATTTGGCGAAGAAGTGAATTAGATGTTCCGTTGATGTGGCCTCTGTGAAGGAATTTATTCCCTCGGGACCATATGCCTCAACATAAACCCAGTCAGGGATATCAGAAGTTCCAACCATCAGCGAAAGGTTGCATACAGGATTACGCACAGCTGCCACTCTGAATCTTTCTGAAGCCTGAAACAACAATGAATACCAGTAGTAGAAAAAACTATATGATCCACAAGCATGATTTTGAAAACAAGCTACAAAATATATCTAAACAACACTTCGAAGTCCATTCTGTCTAAAGAGAAAACGTGGGGCTTACTCTAGTACTCTTTTCATAGAGAACAGAAATCATTTGCATGATTATCTTGGATCAATTCAGTAAATCTATATGGCAAGTTGATCTTTACCCATGGTTTTACACCACACCCTTGACTCATGCTAATATTAGTAAATGTGAATCAAGGAAATAATTCTTATCAAAGTATCCCCTCAATAAAACTTATCAGTAACCACTTAAAATAATAAGCATCTCAAAAATCAATCAAAGCAACCACCAACAAATTTTAAGTAGAAAACTCAAGTAAACCCAATTTTTATCCTTCCTACATTGACCAACGTTCACAGCATCGATTTCACATCAAATTTTGAATTGGGGGAAATGGGAAATTTGTTACACAAAATAGAAATATCATGTTGCAAACATAGACACACACAAACACTTAGAAATAATTTTTAGGCACTCATTAAAAATGCTATTTATGATTATAATATTGTAAAACATAAAAACCTTACATATGAAAATTGAATGTTACAAAAAATATCTCATAAAACTCTTCTACTTATTGGAACAAGCATTGTCAAAAGATTTTGTATTGCACTTATCATTATCTCCACAACATATAATTACTCCATAATGTATGTTAATTGTATGATTTTCACTCAATAACATAATGATAGTACTTTGAATGTGATAAACGAATAAGAAATCCTACTCACGATTAATGATGAATTAAATCGACTTTTTTAAGACTAGAGGAGGATGAATGGGTTGAGGTTGTCAAGGGGTGGTGTATTATATGGGAGTAGCTGTTGATTTTCTATTAGTGGTGATGCATAACTAACATGGATCCTTGCTGGATCAACTGCCAGTTCCCACCAGGATTCAGTTAGAATCAAGATGTGAAATGCCCAGAAGGATATTGATATCCACATGATTTATTATACAACAAATGACCATCATTAATTCATTATGTGAACAGGGAAGTAGCATGGACAATAGACAAAAATCAGGGAGTTCGTAAGGTTTGGATAATATACGTGAGAATCACAACCTGGCATTTTTAACCATAAAGAATAGCTAGGTGAATGACAGTTTTACAAAAAATTTCTTTTAATTTTAAGGGTATCCTCTTGTCACACAATACTCCAGAAGCATTTTTCTACTTCATCTATTTTACTCTAATCCTATGAATAATATCTTCTGTAATTTCATTATTGGTATTTATTATAGATCTTAAGTATTTAAAAGTTTACTTTTATGAATCTCATGGTTATCTAAGTATATACATTCATCATTATTAACTAGCATTCCGTATATTCAGTTTTTGTTCTACTCAATCTAAATCCTTTGGACTTTAGAGTGTTTCTCCATAATTCTAATTTAAAACTAAATGCTAACTTACTTTCATCAACAAAAACCATATCATTAGCAAATAACATACACCAAGATATTTCTCCTTGAATTTCCTAGGTTATTTCATCTATAATTAAGATGAAAAAATAAGGGACTTGAGGAAAACTCTTGGTGTAAGTCTGTCTACAGGAAATTTCCTAGTTTTTCCTCGTAGTTTTAACACAAGTAGCTGCTTTGTCATAGTCTTTGAATAACACTATTTTATGAATAACTCTAGTAACACTAATAACTCCTCCAAATGCCTTTAAAGGAACCCAAAATATTCGTAATTCGTGACATCCAATTCTGTAGAAATCTATAGGCCTGAAAGGCTTCCAACAAAAATCTCCAATTGATATTATCAAATGCCTTTTTGAAGCCCATCCCGAAGAAGATCCCCGATCTGCTAGTATTAGAATAAGAAGAGAGGAGTTCTTGAGCTGACATAAATCCGCACCAGCAATCTTCCACTAATGAATCCAGACTGGGCGAGGTGCACCAGTTTGTCCATTAGTTTCAAAAACCTATTGGTTAGGATTTTGGTAATGATTTTCAAGCTAGTATTCAGGAGAAAAGTATACTACTTGATAGTCTATAGGAAATTTAAGCGAATTTATCAATTATTTTATGGATTTGAAGGCATCAGAGATCAAACAGCATAGAAAACATCATGTAGAAAAAATAAACCTGTCCTATTAAATGAGTTGTAAGAAATCCACCATGAGATCCCCCAAGAACAGCTATTTTTGAGGGATCAGCATGTTTTGATTCAATGATGTAGTCCAAGGCTGCAAGGACATCATCCACATCCTGAAAAATCAGTAAAGTTGTAAGCTGAAACAAACTAAAATTAAGATCAAACTGTTACAAAAGATGTCTAGAATATAAATGAAGTTATAAACCTGGGTTCCAATCTTCCCGGGAAGAGACTGCAAAGCATCCTCACCAAAGCCCAAAGAACCTCTGATGAAGCAAATCAAGCATGGCATTATATTTTTTCAGAAATTACTGGAAATGGCTAAGAAACATTGCTACTAACATGTAGCAAATAAGAAAAAAGCAAACTTGCAGCCTGGCAGATAATTTGACATGCATAATTAGAAAAGTCCAAGTATGAACTACTATGCATCATCACATCAGACGCTAACAGTTAACAGTAACTGGAAGCCAAGTTAAAAGCCTACTAACTAGTATCAAATAAGATAAAAAAAGACAAAGTTGCAGGCTTGCAGCATACCAAACAATTTGACTTGCATAAGTAGAAGGGCCTATGAAGTGTTGGCACTTTTATGTGAACTAGTACTCTGATAGACATCACAACAGATGATGATAGTTAACAGAAATTGGAAATCATCCTACCTAAATCCTACCACATTCTGAGAATTTCGATTCCCATAACAGGAAAACAATGTTTTACAGTCATAACAACTGTATTATCAGGTTGGGTAGTCCGGAATCCATACTGTAACAAAAAAAGGTATAAAAAAGGAGGAGAATTCGAGCAGGAGTTTTCAGCTTGGTCTGTGCTGATTGTTCAACTTGTTGCGAGGTCATTGATCCTCAAAATTGACAATATGTCCACCTTGTTTTCATTCCTTATTGTAAATAATAACACCATAGATCTGTTCTCTAGAGTCTGATATTATTTGCAATCTCGGTACATCTATTCACTGAGTCACTGATTCTTTGAGCAAGAACTGAACAATTTTGTTTCTTCCAACTCTCCTACAGAAACTCACTGGCTGTGCAGTGAATTTAGCTTCCTGGAGCATCAACAGTGACTAACAAGCATATCTCCAATCAGTTTGCTTCACCTCATCCTTTCCTCCCCTAAATTTCCCTGTGATAAGCCTCCCCCCCCACCACTCAGACACTTGTCCTCATTTTCAGGAGCCAACCATTTTCTCTTGAAATTCCCCACCTGACTCTCAAGATGCATGAACAAGGAATTGGGCTGTCTATCACACTGTTCCCTCATAGCCAGATGTCTTTACTCCTCAAAAGTGTGATTTCGTAATGAATACTATCTGTGTCTGATGGAATATGTAAACTTTTAGTCTCAGTTTCTTAAACAAGTGAAAGAGCTAATAAAGATAACAAATTATCACATAAATATTTACAGTTTGGTTGTAGAGCTTGAGATAATTATAGGACAGTTAGGAATTATACAATTAAAATGGTATCAATGCTTGGACTAGTCATAAGAGTGGGAACTAGATATTGCACTTGATGGAATTTATGAAACTCTTAAATCATATATTGTTTGACCTGCTTGGACTCTAAAAAGGACGGCTCAGTGAAGTCTTATCAATTTCATGAAATGGCTTACCTGTAATTTACAATGAGCAAGTTGTAGCCAAGTGCAGCAAGAAAGGCTGTACTTTTTGAGTAGCTTGTCAATGATACTGAATGTGGTCCACCATGGAGGACCACAATCAGTGGATTACATGCTTTATGATTGGGGTACTCTTTGCATATTTCTTTAGTTTGAGAATCTGAAGATGAAACAAATATAGCTTCAATTGGTTTCCTTGCACCTGCAGTGAGTCCAATATGCTTTCATGAGAAAGGAAAACTTTAACTAAACAATATAAATTTATAATTAAGACTTGATTATGCAATTATTTAGCAAAGCCACACTTCTACCAGAGCTCATGGCTATCATTATACTAATGTGACTCATTTTACTGATGACAACGTTGGAAAATTAAATACATCTGAAGTATTTGAAAGTTAAAGTGTCATAATTTATCAGCAGAACAGTTTTACGACTTTTATTTAACTATTTATATTATGGAGAGTTAAAACCAGCATATCTGGTCGCAAATAGGACCAAGCCAGAACAGAGAATAGCCAAATATTGCATTAACATGAATAGAAGCAACAGGCTTGTGTTCTTTTGGATAGATCTTTTTGGATGAAATTTAACCTATTTCCCCTTCAAAAAGTTTAAAATGTTTTTAAATAAAAATTAATACTTAAGGAGGAAAATGATTCCTGCTGACAACCCATAAAGTGGGATAAAGAATTCATTATTCATGTTGCTGCAGTTGTTGTAATCATCACTGTACTTAATAATGATTAACCAGCTGACAGCATGATAATCATAATAAGCAAAGTAAATGACAGCAACTTTGTTGGATAGCAATAGTGTGTGCATAACACCAGCATGTAGAACATTTGTTTACACTGTACAATAAAATAAAGCACTAATAAGAAAAAAAATTGTTTACCTTCCGTAAGATTACCAGGGTCATCACGAATGGGTACCTTTAATATATTAAATTTAAGTGATGAGAGCAACGCAAGAATCTGCATTATCCAAAAACTGGTTATGAAAAGAAACAAACTTGCAGTACACATTACTGGCTTATCAGATTAAGCAATTCTTTTTGAAAGTGCTCTAAATTGACCTTGTCAGGGCAACCCGGTAAAGGACTTGAAACATCTAACCAATCCCATGCAACTGGATCTCTTTGGTCCTTGTGGATAACAGCACGACCATATTTTATTTTAGGAGGGTTCACAGGATTACTAGAAACTACAGATGAGAAAAATATATGAGGCTTTTTTTCGATTTTCAATTGATTGATAGCACATGGTTAATTCATGTACCAGCAATAATATTGTCCCCATCCAAAGCAAGGAGAGTCCATGAGTCAAGGGAATCACTTGGAGTCACACGTGATATTTTGCAACTGTAAAGTAGTACCAAGTCAAGACAGCTCACTCAAAAAAGGTCAAAATATCAGTACATGTGGACTTCGAATTCCATCATTAGTGACATGGAAAATGAGATACCTGAATATGTTTACAGAAATTATCACTTGAATGCTACCCCAGAATGAGCATACGACCATTGTACACCCATCAGAAAGCCATGGATTACTGAGGATGCTTGGGCAATAAAGTCCAGGAAAACAACCATCTTTTGCACACATCACCACTGGGACCTGTAAATATTTCAGATGATGTGTGGCCAAAGGAGTGATTATAATATTCGTGAGATTAGAGAAGAAGAGGATCACACACACAGTGAAGGAATCCGATATAAACCTCAAAATGCCATTTTGAAGTACAAACGTTTTTTAGTGAAACCATTTTAGTTTTATGATTTTTAAGACATTTTAGTTTTGGTATTTATATTTTGGTTTTATGGTTCTACATGCTTTAGTTTTAATTTTCAGTTATTCCACCACCATGGTACTGTTATCCACCACCGTAAACATCATGGAACTACAAGAAATGCATAATTTGTGATTAAACAAAGGGTCCATGAAATCCAAACCTTACTGCCCCCTCTCTTTTAGAATATCAAAATCTATAACAGAATTTATTGAATCACAAAAATAAAAGAACATAAAAAATTCATTCAATCAGTCCACGATCACATATGCAATCACATGGGAAGTGATCCAAGATGAAATTGCAATGGGATCCCATACATGGGATCACATAAGTGAACCCTATGTGTGGGATTGCATGTGACTCCATGCACATGATCCTGTAAGCAATCCCCAAGCACATGGGAAGCGATCCCCATGCATGTGATTGTGAATATGATCCTGTGCACATATCATTGCTGCGACTATCCAATATATCATGTAAATGCATGCACTCTCTAAGTCTGTGTTTGAAACTATAGTTCCACTGCAGTCTTTTCAGAAAAGCCTTTTTCAAAATGCATTTCTAAACACATTCAACTGCTCCAGCTTGCAATCAATTTTGAATCTAGGGTTGAATATAAATGGACTTCATTCATTGTAATTGATTTTGAATTAAATATCCATTTTTGACAAAGTAAATTAATTGCAAAACTTGCCCCTATTCTTTTTCAAAAAAACTACAAACCTGCCGACTTTAGCCAGTAGACTACAATATTGGCAGACAATCTGGTTGAGTGGTAATTATGTTTCATACTCTGGTAGCAATTAATTCAAAACTATTTCACTCCCTACCTATCAAAAATCTTTCTTTGGTCATGCCTTTCATTTGTCATGGCTTTACAAACACTACTACGAGCTTGTGAAGATATCAGTAAAAAGTTCTAATAAGATTATGGTGCATACACTAAATCAATAAGGAGAAAATGCTCTCACAAGCATCATTCTGAAGGAGCTCACCACATCACATATGCTGCTAGGTGAGGATGATATTTCACCTTCTTGCCAGTCAATTCTGTGAAGTGAATTGGTAGCAGAATGTGCACCACTATCAACAGCACTTCTAGCTGACAAGAAAACAAGAGATTTTCCATCTGGACTGATAAGCAAGGCACAAAAATCAGGCATAAAGGAAAACCAGAAGTTGAAATTGTCAATAGAATTTCTTATGCTGTTTGATCATTTAGCTGGGGAAAATTCCATAAGCAGGAAAATGAAAAAAATAAAAATAAAAGATTCCCCAATGCATAAATCAATTTCATAAATGAAAATTGCTTATCAGAATACAAAAACATCTCCAAATAATCCTAACGCGTAGGTTTAGTTAGTTCAACTGCAAGCATCACCTTGTGCAAACAAAGTAATGCTGCAACCTGCAGTCAATAAAAAAAAAAAAAAAAACCTGCAGTCAATTAGTCATTTACAACAGACTTCTTGATAGGATTTTCAAGTCCCTTATGGGATTACCTGTCATAAATGAAAAGGATAGAGATTAAGTACCCTTAATCTAATATATTATTTTTTCATGTTTCATATCAAAGCTACATAAGGTTATGTTTCATAATATTAGCATAGAGAGGTGATCAGGTGCATTCTTGCGATCTGAATTAACTGACTGCACCAAATAATAAACCTCATAATAGGTATAAATGATGGACATGCAGATAAATATGGCAGGAGACCATTTCAATTTGCATATATTGTACCAAGAACCCCCTTTATGAACCCCAGGCACGGGGTTCTTCAGTCATACACTGAGTTTGCTAATTAGGCTTAGGTGAGCAACATTTGCCACATTTTTCTCTTGTTATGGAACTCAATTGCTATAATATTGAAAACAGAAACCATAGGATCTCCACAATGGTTTCTCTTTTATGCTTCATGATGCTAAGCTAAGTTTTTAAATGTTGTGCCCACAACACAAATGTATGGAACACAACAAACAGGTGGTGTGTTAAGCTGGATGTTGGAAATTTAGAATATGGAACTTTTTTGAGAGAACCTAGGCATTAAACAAAATAAGTATCACTCAAAGTATAAGGTAAAAGAGTTACAGTAGATAAATGAATAAGAAACTATTTTTAATCTACAAGTTGATTCAGGCAATAAACTCTTAAAGTCATGTCAGACATCTATGTACAGCCAAAGTGGGTCTTCTGAGTAAGAAGCAGGAACAGTTCATATTAGTCAGTGGGTATGCACAAAATGTAAACCAAAGATAATAAAGAAGTTCTTCTGAGTAAAAATTGTTTGAAAAGGAAGATTAATGACCAGATCATTTGCAAGGCTAGATAATGTATCATAGGAATATTAACAAATAAAACAAATATATATAATGAAGCACAACATGATACCTGAACTGCAGAAAGAAAGCACTGCTTAGGTTGGGAGTCAAGTTGACCACAGATATTGAATGTTCAGTTACATTGGCACTGAAACATTAAATCTTAAGAGTACTTAACAGACCAATGGAAATATTAAAAGGAAACTAAATACATTAAAATAATTGCAATGAAAATCACAAGTTGATAATATATTAGAGAATTTGCTACTTAATTGAAGCATACCCACTTGATCCAGAAGAATTTGATTGTGATTCTTCAAAAGAGTAACTAATGGCATACAAGGCACATGGTCTATTATAACAATATTTCATCCCAAGCTTTCTTGATGATTTTTTCACATCATTTTCCGATTTCCAACCAACAAAAACCAAGTATCTGCATGAACTGTACAAAGACGAAGGTGCCCAAACAACTTGACCAACACTTAGTGATTTTGGTATACCACTTACAGCCCGTACTTCTCCACTGCAAAGAAAGAAAATTATGGTTTTGTCTAAATGTACCATATGATGTATTAGACAATAGACAACCAATGCAACAATTGTAAAGAAACTAACCTTTCAATGTTAACAACAAAGAGTGCTGGCTTTCTTTTCCCAGCATAGGTTTCACCCCAATGTTCTTCCCAATCTCCTTGACCTTTCCAGCTTCCATAGTCTTTATCAGCATTGCCTTCCTTATTAAAGCCAGAATCACCAAATGTAGGTTTAGATGGAGATTGCTCTTCGGCAACATAAGCAATGAGATTTTCATTGTCATTCCACGAAATTCCTTCAAACCTACATGATTGTTAAACAGAAAAACTTAACCATATGACCACTTGAATCCTGCTAATCAGAAGTTTCCTACATTTATAGACTGGAAAATGATATTTCACACATATGATATTGCTCTCTCTCTCTCTCTTCCCTCCTAAAAATTTTTGTGCACAGAATTGGAAAAAAAACAATTATTGAAGAGATACCATTTATCAGTGAATATGGAGCCATGAATTGAGTTTGGAATATGTATCTCCTTCTCCAACTTAGAATGACCCCATATTTCTAGATGTGTAGAACCATTCTCCTTATTCCGCACAACAAGAAGTTTTGAACCTGAAGGTGATGGAACAATTATGGATACACCAATCATCTCAACTGGAAAAGGTGACCAGTGGAACTTTACAGATTGATTTCTTTCCTCAGCAATATGGGAGGATAACACAAGTGTCTTCTTAGTATTTTCCAAGAGATTAGTCTGACCAATGGAAAACATTGCCTGTGAACCATTTTCTGCAGTGCATAAACTTGATATTGTGACTAATTGATTTAATAGAAAGTTAGCAACCAGAAAATGATAAAAAAAAGATAGAGAAAAGGATTCTTACTTCCATGCCCCTATAAAACAAAAGATAAAGAAGGATTCCTACTGGCATACCCCTGCAAAACTATTTAATCATTTGTATATCCTTGAAAAGTCATATTCCCTTGTTTGACCTTATATAATCCACTGTTAAGTTTGCATGCCCTTATCGTTACTGTTTGTAGGTAAGCCTTGGTAGGGCTCCTAATCAATGCAGTAAAATGACTTTAACTACTTGTGTGTACAAGCTCGTGCAAGGAAATATGGACTTAGCAAGGATATACAAATAATTAAATACTTTTACTAGGCTAAAGAAAACCTTGATCTGAAGAAATACTTTTAGCAAGTATATACGAATAATTAAATACTTTAGCAAAAAATCCTAAAGAAAACCATGAGCTGAAGAGGACATACCAGTATCAGACCTAAAGACCCAGGCTTTATCAATGTTAGAGATGTTGGTGAATTCCTGAAGTAATTTAGCCTGAGAAGTGTATTCATCCACCACATCTGTGACAATATTTTGGATTGATTCCATTGCAGAAACAGCCATTGGCATTTGTCTCGTGGGTGATGATGAAAAAGACAGCCTAACAACATGTAGTAAGTAAAAGTCAGAAAAAACATGGAACAAAAATATATTTTATCATTAGCATTCACATGAAGCACCACTCCATTCGTAGATACAAGATTCATTAAAGCTGCAAAACCTATTCCATAAATTGTTATGAACTTTTGGCTTGTGGAAGAGGTTGAGAATAGATAAAAGCCTATCAAAAAGGAGTAAATGGTGTCAAAAAGTCCCAGCAACAATTCCAAAAGAAACATGGTGGTGCCTTAATCAGCATTGTCACACGTGTGAACATGATGGAAACAGTTGAAGAATTGATGGCGTTGACCACAGGATGCCTTATGAATCTGACCATACCCCTCTTCTTTCCCTATGCTAATGTTATATTGTTATGTATAAATTCTTTTGCTTTGTTGGACATAAAAAATAAATAATTTTTTTTCTTACGAATTATATTTTATAATGGAATCTCTGTTCCTACATTGCATATCAGTTATAATGAAGTAATACATAAATTACCCAGATCAAATAAGAAAATGTATGATGGCTGTCATTATGATACACAATCTCAAGATTTGAAGTTTTGGAGGGAAATCAGATGTCACAAAAAAACTGATCACTTGACTGTGGTAAGAAAATAAGAAACGGTCTCTACATTGACCATTGTGAAACTAATGCTATGCTCAGAAAGAACTAGATACTTCAAATCAAAACAAGATGTTTGACATTGAACAGGGGCCATTTTTGCCCAATACTGCATCTTTACTCTCTTATATGATGTAAGAATCGCAGCCAAACTAATGTTGGAATAGGGTTTCCATTTAATGAATAAACTTTTCATTTTCAACCATATGGTATCAATATAAGTAACATCTTGTCGTTGGGAAATAGAACCCTTAAAATAAATATACTTGTGTATTTTTATTCTTGCTCGATGGAAGTTAAAGCATGTAAAAATAACTGCAGATTCATCACAATGCTTGTTACGATGTGAACCAACTATAAATAAAATTGTGCTAAAGGGAAATTTATGCATATGTTTTCTACATAATCTCTAAAGGTGGCAGACTTCATTTAAATGGTGCAAAAAGAAAATTGCAATGGCTGACAAGGCATAAATTAATTCCTATACTTGCTTTGCTCAATGAAATCATCATCAAATATGATTGCCTATGGTTTTCTTCAAATAATCCACAACCAATATAACCAAGAACCATATAATCATTCCACTTAAAGGATGAGCAATCACCTTCTCAGGATTATATCATTGTCACGTTTATAGGAAATTCAGCTCCGTCCACTGGTTCTCATGTGGCTCAGTGATAACTGCCAATGACAGACTAGTGAAATCAATAATTAGCCCTACCAAATAATCTGTTCAGCTGCTAATTCACCATATTTTTTAATGATATACCGATATTGATTTGATGGAATGTACATTTGGACACAAAAACACAATTAAGACACCCATTAGAAGGATATAACACGACTAAGATACCCACCAGAAACCATTGTAAGAACACACCCCACCTCTAAAATGATGAAATGGACTCAGATATTTTACCATGATTACCTTGTTCCATAGCTGATTGAAAAGTGACTTAAAATTACACAATATAACAAAGATTAAATGATAGTTATGAATAAATGGAAAGAAATTATTCACGTGGCCAATCCCACAGTGAAATTAAGACAGTGTTGTTTGTTGTTTTTGTGCCCTATTACATAACTTAGAAATCAATTGAATTGCAATCCTCACAAAATCCTCAATTTGTACAATACATGAATGAGAAGATTAGAGGCTGAGCCTTGGTGCAACAGTAAGGTTGCTCCATTATAACGTGAAGGTCTCTGGTTTGAATCTTAGGAAACAATCAAACAGCCTCTTCATAAGGGTAAGACTACATACAATTGGACCCTCATCAGACCCTGCATTAGTGGAATTCTCGAGCACTAGATTTGCCCTTTTATGAATAGGAAGATCCATCCCAATTATCATGATTTCATCTCATTTTGATGAAATAGATAATTTTCTCCATCATCCATGCTTTTTGTTACTTCCAATTCACTAGGTACGTAGCCAACTTGTTTCAATCTCTTTGCCATCATACGTAGCATTCTTTGGTTCTCTGGTCAACAAATGTGACTGATTGGGCTAAACACCAATTATAATAGATTAATAAATAATACATTGACACGACTTACATGAATCAAATGTTGTAGCAAAGCGTATTCATGGTTCATTACAAAATACTAATTAAATATTTATCTGCACATTGATACTAACAAAAATATTGATATATGTCAAAAAATATGCAATAATGACTCAAGTTACAAAATAATACAAGAAAGCATTGTGACGGAATGTTGCATATGTATGATATCAACACAAGCAAGTATGGCAAGCAACCTTAAGCATTACAGTATCATAGCCTATCACCTGCTGAAAGCTTGTGCACTTGTGTGCTCACTACATTCAAGCTACAACCTGTTGTTTTCCTGATTCTCCAGTGTTCCATCAACTACCCAATTTCAGAAGCATCGGTGGCACAGCAAATTCCAGAACACTGGCAGCAGCACCCACGAAAACCAGCAAGGATTTTGGACAGACGACTGGCCAAACACAAAGACAAGCGGCGGTGGATTGGCTCATACAATGGGAAGGCAAAGCTAGCAGTGAAGCAACATGGGAACCAGCCGACAAAATTAAGACCCAATTTCTGAGAGTGAGCACCGAGGATGGCTCCAGTTCTTAAGGGTGGGAGGAATGTTGTAATCCAAATTGTAATAGCCGGCATAGTTGTAAATATTTGTTATGATACTCTATGAATAAATGGCTCTCACCTTGTTGAGGGGTAGATGGATTTTCCTAAGCAAAGTGTTTACGGTTGCATTTGGGAACAACTTTTTCAACCAGAAGCAGTAAAATATGATTTTTACAACTTCTCAAAACAAACACTTGCTTGAAATGACCTCAACTCTTGCATCGCCCAAAAAGACGGATCACGAGAATTGATGTCTTTTAATGTTTGAATAAGTGACATTAATGTTGAAATTGTATTTTTTAATATTGATATAATTAGATGTTAATGTTGAAATTGTATTTTTTAATATTGATGTGATTAAATGTTAATGTTGAAAATATTTTTTTAAAATGTTGATATAATTAGATGTTATGATAAAGTTAATATAAAAAAACTGTATCAAGAATTCACCCATGTTATCGTGAAATTGAAAGTGATTTTTAGATGGGAGAGTGATTTCCCAAACTGTTGCACAGTCAAATCATGTCGATTAACGGTACGACACGAATAACTATTCGTGCCATGGGTCGTGTCACACGGTCAAATCATGTCTGTCATCATTCTGATAATTATCAAAAATAATTAAGTGATAATTTTAAAATTGTAAAATATTTTGTTGAATTTTTAAAATTTTTTTATGATACAACTCTTAAATTATCAAGAATTTATTATTCTACATCTGTCTATGTGTTACATCATTTATATAATATTTCACGAATTTTTAATAAATATGAGACATATCTATTTTTCCAATCAATAGTAAATAGGATGAAACAAAAAATTTTAAAATATTGGAATGAAATCCCACAATTATATATTTTGAGTGCATGTTTAAATTCTACGTGTAAAATAAAATATGTTATTAAATTAATTAGGAGAATATAAATAAGTTTAAATGTAGATTTAGGATTAACTATTAATACAATAAAAGAACAATTAAATTAAATATTTGATTTATACGCACAAAGATATGAATTAAGAATAGAACATTCTCCTTCACCAATGTTTAAAATACCATAATCAAATGTTGGATCATCTCTAGATTCTTAGGTATTTTTACAAAATCTAAGATTTGATGAAGATATTCCAACATCATTATCATCATACAATTATAATCCTATAGTATCTAGACAAGAATTAATTACTTTTAATTCAACTAATCATTAATCATTATTATTTACTCAACATTCTAATTTAAATACATTTAATGTTTTAGATTGGTAGAGACAACAATCAATGCTTTTTCCAATATTATCAATAATAACAAATGATTTATTAACAATTTCAATGTTTTCAGTAACTTATGAACAAGTTTTCAAGATGAGTAGTAATGTGTTTGATGACCGAAGAAGCAGACTTAAAGAAAATATAATAGAAGCATTAATATATGTAAAAGACTGGAAACTTGCTCAACTTCATGAATAAGATAAAGTTAAAGAATTTACAGAGCAACTCTCAAACTTAAACATTTCATAATTGAAATATTGTAATTTTTCAATTTGTAATTTTTTCAAAAATGTAATTTAATTTTGTAGTAAATTTTTTTAAAATGTAATTGTAAATTTGTAATAATGTAAATAAAAAATATGTAATTCATTAATAAATAAAAATTTTAATTTAATTATATGCATTATTGTCTTATTGAATGTTAAATTACTTGAATATTATCATGTTGATTGTTGAATTAAATTTAAATATTGATGGTTGAATACTTGAATGTTTGAATGTTAATGGTTGAATATTGTTATTTGTTAATTAAATAAATATATTTTTAATTTTAATTATTTAAATATTATATATATATATAAATTAATTAAAAAAATCATGTCGATCAATATTATGTCGTTGACTGACACAAATAGTATTTTTGGTATCAATGGATCATACCTAAGCTGGTCCGTTGTCTTTGGGTCGTGCCAACACGACACGATTAGTATCGTGTCGATACAAAATTCTTACCATGGTCTGACACGATTGACAAGTATAAACCTACATTTATGTCTCACAGTTCACCGAACCTCATATCAAATCCATCGGTTCACCACCGGTGGTTCTATTCTACGTCTACTTTGTTTCCTTTAGACTTGTCAATGGGCCATGTTGGCACGACCCGACACGATTTGACCATGTCGGTCAACGACACAGCACGAAAATTTTTCGTACCATAAGTCATGCCTGGGCTAGACCCCCAGGTAGTTCGTGTCGTGACGATATGACACGAATTCCAGCACGAAATAGGCACAGTTCAGCCCAGCACGAGACTACCAGATGGATTGTGGACTCGCAAGAGGGGGGAGCCAGGGAGGGTCGAAGGGGAACACCGATCACCGGATTGTAGGAGGGGGGCGGGACCCGATCATCGGGTCGTGCGGCTGGTGGGGTGAACAGTCGTGTACACGGGAGGGAGAGGGTTGAATGGGTCGTGTGGCCGGCGAATGGGATGAGCTGTTGGGTCATGCGACCAATAGGGTGAATAGTTGTGTGTGCCGATGCGATGAGAGGGCTCAACGGGTCGTGTCGCCGACAAGGGGGATAGGCCATTGGGTCACTGGGCCGGTCACCAGGTTGTGGGGCTGGCCACGGTGTTGTGGGGCCGGTGGGGTGAACGGTCGTGTGCGCGGGAGGAGATAGAACGAGTCATGTGGCCGCCAGGTCATTGGACCGACAGTCGAGATGAACGGTCGCATGCACCGATGCGCAGGAGGGGGCTAAACGAGTCGTGTCGCCGACGGGAGGGATGGGCTGCTGGGTCACTGGGCCGGCCGCCGGGTTGTGCGGCCGGTGAGGTGAACGGTCGTGTGGCAGGGAGGAGGCAGAATAGGTCGTGTGGTTGACAAGGGGACTGGCCGCTGGGTCATTGGGCCGACAGCAGGGGTGAATGATCGCATGCGTCGATGCGCAGGAGGGGGCTGAACGGGTCATGTTGCCGGCAGGGGTGATGGGCCGCCGAGTCACTAGGCCGACTGTCGAGTTGTGCGACAGGCAGGGTGAACGGTCATGTGCGCAGGAGGAGGCAGAACGGGTCGTGTGGCCGGTGGGGGGACGGGCCGTCGGGTCATTGGGCCGGCAACCGGGGTGAACGGTCGCATGTGCGGGCAGGCAGGATGGGCCGATGGGAAACTATGCCTGGGTCAGCCGTCGGGTCACGACTTGCAAGGTGCAACGTAACAACGGTTGGTCCGCTTCCGCCCAATGGGCGGCCACTTCCACCCAACAGGTAGCTGGCTGCCAGGTGAAACGGTCGACTGCTACATCAATGGCTCAACCAACTTTTCTTTATAAATTGAGGAAGTTGAATTTTATTTTTCACCTAACTCACTCCTCATCTACTTCACTCCAAATTCTCTAAACTCTAATCTCAATTCTCAATTTTTTGAATTTTCTCACTTAAGTCACAAACAATGGCGCACTACTAAGGCTAAAGTTCTGGAGGCTACGGATATCCTCAAGAAAACTTTCCTGAAGCTAAAGTAACACCGTCAATGAAGACTACTGGATGTTCAACTTCAATTGTGCCACCGAGGAAGTCTCGGAAGATAGCTTCCATCTGATCAAAGTATACAATCATGATAAAAGCTATGGTAGACGGCACAGAAGAGGAATGAGTCTTCTGCAACCTCTGTAACACTGACTTCTCTTACAAAACGTCTGATGATACAGGTCATTTAACTAAGCATATTAGTACAGCGGGTCATTGGACCAACCGCTGGGTCACAGCGTCGAGTCTTGGGAAGAATCATGTTGGTCAAACTCGTGCCATTGACCAGAGTAGTATTTTTTTCGTACCACAAGTTGTACTTGGGTTGACCCAGTGTGGACCGTGCCGACATGACATGAATAATATCGTGCCAACACAAAAATCGTGTCGACCGGCACGACACGATTGACAAGTCTAGTTTCCTTAGTCCAATCCTTACAGCTCTCGCGCCGACGATCCATCCAGGAAGAAGATATGTCCCAGGCGGCGGCCTCCCCACTCGCTTCGGCGGTCGGCTCGACTGTTGGAACACAACAGCGGTCCACCACCAGCGTCGCATTCGTGGGTACGCTCAACAAAACCCAAGCGAAAGCAACACGTACGACGAGCGATGGCGAAGGAGGGAAGCGTCTCACCTTGGGTCGACGGTGTTGGCGTGGAGGCAGGGGAGTGGAGACGGCGGGCAGAAGCGCCGGAATGATCCGGGGAATCGACGGAGTCGTCCGAGCGAAACTGAGGGGATGGCAATGTTCAGCGCCGACGCTGAGGAGCACATCGCATCATCCACCACGGAGTGGTCGTCGGATTGGGTCCTCCGTACATGGCACACATGGTGGTATACACGGTGGCACGCACGGCACGGCACGAGAATTTTGTGCCGATACGACACAGCACGAATACGGTAATAGATTAACTTAGGTATGTCCTATTAGTACAAAAAATGTTATTTACGTCGATTAATGATACAATATTAACTTAGGTATGTCCTATTAGTACGAAAAAAATGTTATTTATGTCGATTAATGATATAATATTAATTGATATAATTTTTTAATTAATTTATACGTATAATATATTTAATATTTAAATAATTAAATTTTAAAAATATATTTATTTAATTAATAAATAACAACGATCAACATTCAAATATTTAATTATCAATATTTAAATTTAATTCAATGACAACATTCAACAACTTAATAAATAAGATAATAATGCCTATAATTAAATTAAATTTTTTATTTATTAATAAATTACATATTTTATATTTTTATATTTACATTATTACAAATTTAAAATTACATTTAAAATAATTTTACAACAAAATTAAATTACATTCTGGTATCGTAGACATTAGTAGAGGAGAATGTTTTATTTTTAATCCATATCTTTGTATGTATAAATCAAATATTTGATTTAATTGTTCTTCTATTGTATTAATATTTAATCTTAAATCTACACCTAAACTCATTTGTATTTTCCTAATTAATTTAATAACATATCTTATTTTATACCTAAGATCTAAATATGTACTTAAAATATATAATGTAGAGATTTCATTCCAATATTTTAAAAAAATTTGTTTCATCCTATTTACTATTAGTTGGAAAAATGGATGTCTCCTATTTATTAAAAACTCGTGAAATATCATATAAATGATATAACGCATAGATAAATATAAAATAATAAATTCCTGATAATCTAACAGTTACATCATAAAAAGGTTTTAAAATTTCAACAAAATATTTTACAATTTTAAAATCATCATCAATTAATTATTTTTGATAATCATCAGAATGATGACGATTATACATAGATATTATTGAAATTTCATATGGTAATATATTTTCTAACATTAAATATAATGAATTTCACCTACGTTGAACATCTAAAGAGAATTTTTTATGCAGCATTTCAAAAAAATCACATGTTTCATCAAATTGTTGTTACCGCTTTCCTAAACTAATTATAAAACTTACAGCATCCCTAACATTTTCAATATAAATTTTAATTTCTTTTATACCTAATTATACAATAATATCAATTATATGATACATACATCTTTATTGAAATAATTTAAAACCATTTGGTAGACTTAATCTAGTTTTAAACATTGGTATTGTTGTAGTATTATTAGTTACATTATCAAAAGTTATATTACCTATTTTATTTTTAATTCCATATATAAACTAAGGAGGGAAGCGTCTCACTCACTGCATGTCATTGTCGTCGAACCACTACTACTGTTTGTCGTCGTCGTTGGATCGCCCCTGCTTACCTCCACCAAGCCTACTGTTGCCTATTGCCACCGTCAAACTGCCCCTACTTTGCCCCCCCCCCCCTCACCCTAGGTCACGCACGCGTGTCGGGTTATGCCGAATTCATGTCAAAATTCATGTCGTATCGTTAACTGATACGGTCAAATCATGTCGAGTCGTGCTAAGTCAATTGACATCTCTATATGGTGGCATCTTCTTTTTCGAGTTAATATATTTTGATCAATTAACTTATCAATATCTCCTTAGATTTATTAAGTTGGATTCTTTGATCTCATTCGTAGCTTCTTCCTTTTTTTAAGTTGGAGCCGAAATCGTACTGTTTGGAGTTGAATTTTTTTTAGAATTATTTAGTATTTGTTTGTATTGTAACATATTTTTGTTGAATATACTTTTTTTAAAGTTAAAGTTAAATCACACTTAACTAAAGTTTGTTTGTACTATTTATTTTAAAAATATTTTATACATAAAAAATTAAATTATATAATTAAATCAAATAATAATTAAGATTTTTTTAAAATTATTTAAATTTATACGATATTCGTTATAAAATAAATATACAATAATACATCATGTATTAGAAAATATAATTTATCGTTGTTACAATTAAAAAATTTACCTAAAAATATAAATAACAACTACATTTGTTAAAAAAAGTATTATCACAGCTACAAAATTTAAAACTACAATATCAAAGATAAATAAATTTATATATTTTTCTATAGATAATTAAAAATAAACTTTTTATACTTTTTCTTTTATTTATTTATTATTTTAAATTTTCCTTTTTTCTTTTTTTATTACTTTTCTCTTTCTTCTTTTACTGTTTTACCCTTGGTCGGGTGAGGGTGGATGAGGGTTTGGAGGGAGATCCTCGAGGGGATTGCGCACGCAGGCGGACGACGTGCGAACGGCGGTGGGGAATAACGTGCGCAAGGAAGGGCGACGGGAGCGACGCATGTGCGCGGACAGCGTGTGGCGACGAATCGGCAAGGGAGGTGGAGAAGGAGGGTTTGGAGGGAGATCCGCAGGCGAGCGGATGATATGCGAACGGCGATGGCGAACGACGTGCACAAGGAAGGGCGATGGGAGTGAGGCGTGCGCATGGACGGTGTGCGGCGACGAATCAGCGAGGGAAGTGGAGAAGGAGGGTTTGGAGGGAGATTCGCGAGGGGATGCGCGCGTGGGTGGACGACGCGCGAACGGCAATAGCGAACGACGTGCGCAAGGAAGTTCGGACGGCGTGTAGCGACGACACAGACGGCATGCGGCGTGCAGGCAGATGGCGTGCGTCAAGGAAGGGCAACAGAAGATCGAAAGAAGTAATTTTTTTTTTTTTGAAGTTGTTGTGTCGAAATGAGGAGTTGTAAAAAGTCGGTAAAAATGAAATTTTTGAAATGAATGTAAATGAACAGTGATTGAAGTTGAGAGAAATATAAATATTGTGTATAGTTACGTTGTTGTTTGGTAAATTAATATTTTAATTTTAATTAGATATAGTAATAATATTTGATGTGATGTAATTAAAGTTACATGAATAGTAATTGAAATTGTATTTTAACTACAATTATTATACAGAATTTAATTATTTATTAAAAATAACTGTAATTATAACCATATATAGTAAAAACAATTGAAGTTGGAGTAAAACGATACTAAACATGTCAATGAATTGTGTCGAATAAATATATTTGTTGGGTGTTATTAGGTTAAGTCTGACGTAATTTAATTTTTTTAAATATATATTAAAATAAATATAAAATATTAAAAAAATAAAAAATTACTTACATACCATTTCAATACAAGAATTCAAAAGATCGACCTAAGTACAGTTTATTAAATCATGTTGTATCGGTTAATAATACAGTTTGACTATCATAGACTGTGTTAACCTAATTAATATATCTATTTTAATCATAGAGATTTTTAACGTAATTATTTGTTAATCACATCACTTAACCAATAAAGTTATGTATCCAATCGAAGTTACTCTTAAGTCACCTAAAGAGAGATAATACCACCTTTGATCACCTTGTCAAGCAAAGTAATCTCAATACTAGCAATTAGGCAAGCATTATCAAAGGCAAAAGTACTTAAAATCGATATTTTTATATGCAGATTTGTTTTGCTTTATATATATATATGTTTTGTAGTCTATTATTATTGAAACCTTTGAAATTCTTGTATATTTTGGTTAGTTCATTAGTAAGTACAAGAACGAGCTTTGTAATGCTTGGAACAATGGTTAAAAAAAATCTCTTATTGGATGGAAGAACGGGAAGTTTTTATTGTAAGGATTTTTTTATTTTAGCATATTCCTCAGAATTTGCATATCATTCAAATATTATTATTTAATATATTTTTATAAAAAAAATTATTATTGTATTTTTTGTTGTCTAACATTTAAATTTTTTTGTTTATTCTATAGTTAAATCTTAAATTCGAACCAAGAAAAAAAATCATTAAGTATGTAAGCAAAAAAACCCTGAACACAATTGTAGTGATTTTGTTTGGATTTGATTTCATGATTTTTTGAAGGATTGGTGCACAAGGAAATTTATGCTGAAGCAAACTAATTAATAAGGTTAGTATTGTCTTCCTCTCATATTTAATGTGTATCAAACCTCTCATCTTCCTTTTATATCCATAGGGATGAAAGGTAGTCCAAAGATGAATCAACTTCTAGGGATGAACATGGAAATATACTATTCAAAGGCAACTTTTTTCTTGTAAAGCTGGCTTTTTGAAAACCAATTCTTTTGTATTCTCTATGTGATGGTGCTCTCAAGAAAGGGTCCATTTGTTTGCCACTAGGATTATTTAAACATGATGGGTGAGAAGCGGCAGGAAAAAGAGAAGAAGATTGTGAGAGAATGAAAAGGATAAGAAGATTTGGATTATGCAAGTTATTGTTTTGACACAATCTCAGATCATAATCTGTTTTTTTTTCTAATAAATGGGCTTTAAAAACTTGCAATTACCAAGCTGCAATGATAAGTGCGATGATAGACGATGTGGCAACTAACATTGTTACCAATGTCAGTGATGGCAATGACGTAATTGAAGTGGGCAGAGATTCTTGTAATACTGAAATCTATGTTCTCTGAACAATGGTTACTTCAAAAGTTGCCAATGGAAAAGATAAAGCCAACTTTTTACAAAGCTGATATGGAATAACTTTTGGAAAATGGAAGATCTGGGGAAAAAAGGATTTCTCAAAAGCTGTTGTCAGAAACATGTTGCCAAAATACAAGTTAGAAAAATATGGTTTGATCGAGATCAAAACCCCAAAGTACTTTGGAGCGTTGAGAATCTAAAAATCCATGCTCATCACCTGCAAGTGCTGTTGATCATGCATTGTTTGGTGTTTTTCACCAAACAATGTCGTCCCTGCATATGTTAATTATGTCTCTGTCCTATCATTCTGAACACAGCATCCATATGGCTAATAACAATCGCCATCTTAACAAGGATCCATGAAATTTCTAAGCAACCTCATTTATTTAGTGCCCACAAGAGGATGGATCCCTTTTTCAAACATCAAATAGAATGTAGTGTATTTGGAACATGAAGGCCAAGGATCAGCATTTGTATCAAACAACGCCGGCTTTTCTTTCTTTAGCATGATTCTATTTACTGACACCGGCATTGTCTTGATCCCAGTGAGAGGAAGAATCCCAGTGTGCAGAACCACTGCAATCGAAACCCCCTCTAAGTCGCTTTTGAAGGTGCTCCAAGCTTGCAACACGTTGCATGGACGGGGTCCTGCCCATCTTGCTTACTTCTGCAGCTGCAGCAGACTGGGTGTCAGTGCCTTGTGAAGAATCGGGAGTCCCGGCAAGAAGGCTTTGGAGGAACTGGTTTTGATCTCCATGTACTGGAACAGCTGCATCAGTGCTTGAATCAGGTGCACTTTCGGAGAAAGGCATGCCAACGGTTGATAAATCCGACATGCCCGGGAACATTGGATTCAAACCTGTCACCCTTTTCACTGTATCTTCAGCCATTTTAACCTGGTCAAGCAAAAGAAGCGTCTTGAAGCAGCAAATTCGTCCAAGACTAGTGTCCAAAAAAAAGGAAAAGCAAATGCAGTGTCATCCAATGCCGATATTTGATCATCCATTTAATATCTATAGGAACTTCAAAGTAATTAATAAAGCAGAGGGTCTGCCCTAAATCAATCGTACAGAAATGTGAAACAAAAATTACAGGCTATAGGAACTTCAAAGGCAATAATAATAAAGTGGAGGGTCTGCCATAAATCAATCGTACAAAAATGTGAAACAAAAATTACAGAACTATGAGTTTCCTGGAGTTGCATTTGTTGGAATTGTGAAGTTAATATTTTCTTATGATTTTCCACCCTTCTCTAAGTGCTGTTGTTAAGTAACAATTGGATGAAAATTTTATGGTAAAGAGTACAACCATGGTGATAAATCCAGTATTGCAAGTCTCAACTCTCAAGTCTCCTTGAACATGTTCTTAATGTACGTAATACAATCTAATTTGCTCTGTACGATATTTTAAAGGGAATGCATGAACCTAACTACATACCAATTTTTAATCAGTTTGTAGTTTGACATGAATTCCGGAAAAGAAATGTCTGGTTCCCCTTAAAATATTCTATTATTGTATTTTTCGCTAGATACAAAATAACTCGCAAGAAAAAATTAATTTCATGGTATCACTGACCTTTGCCCTCATAGTTTCTACATCTGCTTTCAGAATTCTGCTATTGACGGCTTCCTCGCTAAACTTCTGGTTCATCTCTGTGAGGCGCTTCAGTAATGAAGAGTTTTCAACTCTTAGTTGAGAAACCTGATTAATATGAATAGAGGTCATGAAGGAAATGATTTAAAAGTGCATCAATTCAATGACAGATGGAAATGTATAGTCAAACCTGTGCCTCGAGTTCATTTAGATGGGCTTGCTTTCTTCTTCTGGAACGTCTTGCTGACTCCCGATTTGAGAGCATCCTGAGTGTAGCGTACTTAAAAATCAGAAATTGCAAGCACTTTTTATCTCAAAAGGGTGTCAAGTTTTCTGTAAGTAAACCCTTTAAAAAGTTTAAATTTTGTGAATACATTTGCTTACAAAACTTGAAGAATCTCAACTTGCATAATTAATAATTTGTTTCAAGCAAGGTTATCCATATGTACACTCCTGAAACATTCATTACAGCACATGCTCCATACATACCCACTCCATTCAGGTGAGTATTTTCCAAAGTCGGCAATTTGAAAGTTGGTTTGTCTTTTGCTACATCTACTACATTATTATAAAATAGGCTACTGAGTACTTAGTCCAATTAAAATCAGTGTTTGACATCAATTCCTTATACCCTAAGAACAATTTTCTGGCCAACCAGTTTATTCAGCTGTTCAAAAACAAACTAAATGAAACTTATACCTGATTTTAGTGTCCATGGATCAAATAACACGTTTCATAGTTTCATACTTTTTTATTAGCATTAAACTTTATGATTCCAACCATGGTCGGAATTGTTCCAACACGGTTTTTTTTTTAAAAAGAGCTTCAATTTCTAAACAATAGGGTTACTTTAAAGGAACATAGACTGACTAGCACCAACAATTACCACATCCATAAGACAATATCACAATGAGAAACAATGGCATAAACCATCATAAAGTTTCCAGGTAGGCTGATCAACTCTGAGTTAATGATCACCCATACTCAATCAGATCTTGACTTAATTTCAATATATAATTGAGCTTCATTTAGGAAAGGAAGATAGCCAGCATAACATAGACTTTGGTAGTTTCCACACCAATGATGAATTGGAATTGCACATTTAGAATGATAAAGTTGGTACAGTTAAGGTATTTATAATGTTCTTTACTTCTTTTTCAAAGTCAAATCAGAATTCAGTTACACAAATGCGAATGATAATGTTAATATAAAAATTTAAATATGAATGACTAATCTGAATTCAGACAAATCAACAACCACTCCAAAAAATCAATATTATTTTGATCTTATTTTATATGATGGTAATCTAGAAAGTGTACATCTGCAAACAGAGAAACATTGAGATGCTTGATTTGCACAGAGTATTGTGAACTATTAAAAGTTTACCAGGCAAGTATCCATTGTGCAATAATCCTGATGTTGTAAACAATAACATCTATACTCTATAACAAGGACTGAGGTATCTGAGCACCAAAATCAACCTTTACAGTGTTGTTCATATCAGAATCAATTTTGGGCATGTTAACAGTTTTACCATAAGAATAGCACAGAAATCCACAAAAAACTATCCTACAAAATGGCAGAGAAATTTCAAGAAGATAAACTGAACAACAAATTAAAATGAATGCATTGCCATTGAGATGCTAGATGAAGAAAGTAAATATCACCTTCTAACCCTTTTTGCATCAGCAGGATCCATGTTTTGTGTAGTTTCCACTTCTCCTTCTTCATCATCATCAGATTGGTCTTTTGATGACTCACTAGTACCTGATCTTAGTTGGCTGCTCGAATTTTGCAAATCAGATGATACAGGTTTTGCACCTGATCCACTGATGGCCTTATCATGCATATTGGGAATCCCAGATCCTAATAGGAAATTATAAGCTCGTCTCATGTAACTATGATGTATAATGGTGAATGTAATTTATATGTCAAAATCAAAATTTGGCATGATACGTACAGGTACAGTACTTCCAACAATCATAAAGAAAAGAAAGCAGTCAACGTAGAAATGATGTTCAAGAACAATCTTTCAGTAGAGGGAAACATAAAACACAACATGGTACATGTTGGAAAATGTTGAGCAGATAAAGTTCAAACTAGTTAAGAAGTAGGTTTAACAAATTCATCATGAAAGAAAAGATACATAATTTTAAAAAAAAATTGAGGGCATGAAGTATCTATGTCGGCTAAAAAAATAAAAATGACCAATGAAGCAATAAAAAAATTAAAAGGTAATGACCAGCAACTAAAAGAACATCTGAATAAAAATAACAGACAATATCATTGATTCAAGGATATCAAATCGGAATACAACGTTGCAAACATGGAAAACAATATTCCTTGCATGCAAACAAGATATGGACAAGTGGAAAGAGGGTACCTTCTGTAAACAAATTGGCATTTTTAAAATATTAGTAGTTAGCCAGATGTTTCAGAAGGGGATAAAGGAAATCAGCAAACCCTCAAGAAATAAGCTAATAATGGTCAAGAAAAGAAAAATTTGTACATAGTATGAAGCACAAGTAAAAAGATGGGCCTGTTTTTGATGAAAAGTCAAGTTCCTAAATGGTGGCTTGAAATTAATCAAAGATACCCTTATGAGGAGCTTGAGGTCTAGTTTGAGAATTATCTGAATCTTGTGATCTGGTTTCAACTGGAGGTGAGGAATCTTGAACTCCCACATCAGCTGTCTGCAAGCATGTTAGAAAAGAATTAAGATCAATTGTTGGACCTGTGAGGAAGAGTTAATGTTTTAATTTCTTTGGACATAAGTTACATATTACACTAATGATGAAATATATGATGTGTGATGTTTCCTTTTTGGGATCAGTATAATGTATAATGCATCAATGAATCATGATTCATGACCCATAGGATAAAGACTACATTTTACTATAAACTCAAAAACTATCAAAAGTTTGGAGATTTTCGTCGGCAAAAGAAATCATTTATATGTCAAACAACATATGTGCTGCAACTACAACAGAAAATAAAATTACCGCAAGGAACCTATAATTGGAATCATTTATCACGACGAGTATGCAATAACCAAATTATGTAATCTCATCAAGCATTGAAGAGACAAATTTAATGAAGAGAATGCAACTAGAGTTATACATTCTAGATTTGCTACAGTGCTCACTACATCAGAAATGGAACAAACATTGACTTGTTTTTTATATGCATTGGAAATCTGATAGGAGTCATGACAAATGAAAGAAACAAAAATGGGAAAACAACTTACAGCTTAGTAGAAAAGTAAAAATATTGGATGAAGAAGTATAAAATAGATCCCTCAATTGGGCCTCCTGGCATGGATCCTCCCCACATTACTTATACCCAAAGGATTCCTCCATGTACAACTTTGCAGAAAATTTAAGTGCATCCTGATTATTACTTTATGCCGCAATGTTAATTTCTATCAAGGCATCCATAATACCAACCAATTAGGACCCCCCCCCCTTCCTAGCCCAACCACCATTTTCTTTCATCAGTTTAAAGATTGGTAATGCTAGGTCAGTATATTAAAATCTTAATTCCAAAAGGGTGACACATGATTCCTTCAAAAAAATACAGTGAGGCACAGTACTAATGGGTGATTAATAGCAATATATTTGTGATAAAGATGATAAAATATTTCTCATCCAAATACTTTATGGTCTATTTCCGCCCAAAAAATCAGTTGATGCTTTGCCTTGCAATAGAAAGCAATACGTACATTTTTTTGGCAGGGGACAGCAACAAAAATTTCTTGGTCCTGCTATATGTGTGGGAACCTCCAATGTCACATCAAAAATTTAAAACCTCTTTAATGAAACTTCCATTATTTGCTTTATATTGTTAAACGGTGTGGGAGCTCCAGCAAAGATTTGTTCCAAAATTGCATGAATTTTTGAATTCATGAGATTTCTCTGTAATCAAGCAGGCTGAAACACCAAACCTTTTTGATTTAGAAGCTAATTCATGCTATCATGTTAGGAACCACGTCAAACCATTAGAGCATAAAACTACAGCGATGTCCATCACCCTATCATCCTGTTAATTTAACGGGTACGTGTGTCGAATCTACCATATAATGACTATTTGTGCACAAACAAGACGAGATTCGCACAGATGATTGTCTGAAAACGAGAACATAAGCAAACCCACAAATATGGAGAGATAAGAACAGAAGATGAACCCATTGAACGCACAAAGCCAAACAGCAAGCGGATAGGGCACCAGAATCTTTTCAATAAGATCCTCAAATTGGAGTTCCTCAGGGAGAAGCAGAAACCAGAATAATTGCCGCCGAATCTTCTGTCGGTACAATAGCAACTCGTTGGACTGACGAATTTACCAGCACAGGTCATAAGAAAGGATAATGCTACAACGTCAAGCCTGTTGTTGGGGAAGGTGAGCCTATTCTATCGCACCAAAACAATACAGCACAAAAACAGCTAGAGTTGGGTAAAAATTCAAAAAAGGGCAGTAAGGCTTGTGCCAGTCACAGTAAATGGAGAAATCAAAGCTTCCAGCAATCCAGCATAGCACATAAAGAAGGAATGCTTCTGATCAAGCTCCAGCGACCCAACCAAAAGTCGTCAACACTCATCAAATTAAAAGAAATCTTCCAATCATGAACGAATCAACGAAAAATTGCAAAACAAAACAAAAAAGACAGAGAAATACGAAAGATCCCAAATTTTCAAAAAAACTGGAAAGGGGAAATCCAGATACCCGGTAAAGGGCGGTGGCGGCGGCAGCGCAGGCGAGATCCAGCTGCTGCTTAAGGAACTCGGGGTCGGAAGCATCCTGCCTGCCACGACAGTTCTCCGCTTCCGACGTTTCCGCGACCGTCGTAGGGGTGTTGTGAGCAGCAGTGGCGCGAGGTCCCCTGACCTCCACGACCTCTTCATCCCCCCCATCCTTGGACCTGGCTTTGGAGGCCTCCTGGAGGAACTTCTCCAATGCCCACTCCGACGCGTTCCGAACCATTTTCTTCCGATCCTCGCGTCGTTGCACCGACGACGACGGTGTCCAGAAGGAATCCGGCATGTCCTCCACAGAAAACACCTTCTCCATCTCTTCCTCTCTATCTTCCGTCCTTTCTCTGTCTTGGCTTTTGAGGGGGAAGGTGGCAATGCCGTCGTCGTACTGGTAGGGGTGGGTATTTTGCGGCTGGTCCCCTTACAATTATTATAAACTGACAGACGTAACTTTACTTTTTTTATTATCTGAGTATATATATTTAAGATTTTGTTTGTTTTCCATGTATTTCTACTTCTTCTTTTTTTTTTACTGTATATCATAATATTTTACAGTTATATTTATTAAATATTTTTAATTTTTTATATTAAATAATTTTTTAAAATAATATAAATCTTATTTCACCTATTTCTAATATTTAAATAAATGCATCTTACGAAGTAAAATTAGATAAGATTAAATTTATATTTTTAAGAAATTATGTAAATATTTTAATATAATTTTTAAATATAAAATATTAAAATTATTTAATAAATATTATAATATATAGTAAAAAAATAAAAATATACGTTTGACTGTCATGTTAAAAAGTGATTTTAATTATTTTTTCTTTTGAACCTATTTGAACTAATATTACAAACGGCACAAGTATCAACGATAAAAATAATAGGTCTCGCTTGTAAATACTCAAAAATAGATGTTAAATAAAAAAAATTTATTTTTTAATCAACGAGATATTTTAAAGTTTAATTCACCAAAACCTTTTTAATGAAATTTTCATAATTAGTGGCAGGCATCTTTAGGTAAAAATTACTCATTCAGCTAAAATAATTTAATTAATTAAGAATAAGGATATTTATAATTTTTATCAAAAATTATTATTGTAAGAAAAAGGAAATGTATAAAAAACCTTCTTTTTCTATCTTTTTAAAAATGCTCTTTCGATTCCACGCCCGTCAGCTCGAGAAAATAATCAAAATAATCACTGTCAGAGGAGTAAAGATCTTTTAAAATATGAAAATAATCAAAATATCTACTAACTTACGAAGTGATGCAAAATAATTTTTTTTTTTAATATATTTTCATCGTAAAATTTATTTTTTGTTAGAAAACGGAAAATTAAATCATCCGTAAAAGATGCGTTTGTTTTTCACGTCACGTGACCTCTAATCTTGGATTAATTACATTACAAGTTTAATTTTTTATATGTGTTAAATCTAACCGTTAAAAATACATATTAATTTACATCATTTCTTCCGCAACCTCTTCATATTTCTCTTTTATCTTAAATTAAAACATTAAAATTATCAAATTATCTTATTTTAATAGAAAGAGTAAAAAAATTAAAAAATAATTTAAGTTTGAAAACTTATAGAATCAGCTTTTCTATAAATACTATTAGAGGATTGAGATTATTTTGTAAATGTATAATATCTTCAGGTGATACATATAAAAAATTGATTTTACAGATATTCAATCTAAGAAAATGTATAAGATTGATTTTCATTATATTCTCTTCTTCCTTATTTAACCTCATTATCTCTCTTTTCAATATTAAATTAGAACATCAAATTTAACAAACTATCTTATTTCAATAAAAAAAATGACTTAAATTTAAATATTTATAAAATTAATTTTTTTATCGATACCACTAGAAATTTAAGATTTTTTCGTAAACGTAGGTGGTTATTTTATATTCTTAAGGTGTCATCATCTATCCTCTTTAATCTAGAGTGGACAAAAATACTTTTGAAAGTAATTGTGAGTGAACAATTTTTTAAGTTGTAAAAAATAAAAATATTATCATAAAAATACAAGTAATTTTAGGAATTAAAATGAGTGACAGAGTATTTTTGAAATGAAAAAAGTAATTTTTACGAGAATAATTTTAAAATTAAAAGAGAATGAATAAATAGAATGAGTAAATTAAGAAATATGTATGTTACTATTAAATTAAAAATATTTTTAGAAATTGAAATTTCAACAAAAAAGAAACTGTATTTCTGTTTTTTTTTTTCTTCGCACGAATATCCAGGTGATATAAATACACATGCATATATTCTCTGATGGCGTTGATGGATATGGATAAGGGAACTGGATCAGGTCGGCCGCCCGTGTCCGCGTCCGGTGGACCCCCGGCGCGGTCCGGCATGCAAGTTAAGCCACAAATTAGTTCTAACTTCAATTTTAATTTTCTGGGTGCGACGCAGTGGATCAGATGGAGCGAGCTCTGTAAAACAAGACACATGTGGTCCAGGCGCTGGGGTGAAGCTGAGAAGAACATATGCCATTTCATGGTTATCAACTTATCATCGGCAACGGCCCTTATTTTCCCTTTCAAAATAAAATGATAACGATGCATTCATTCATGGTTTGCAGCGTTAGCTTACCATGAACAACTTGCGTTTGGACAAGAGAATCGGTGTAAAACATGTACGGTGTATTTAATTAGTATTTTTGAGATAATTTTTTAAAATTTGGATATAGTTAAAATTAAAGTTTTTCGTGAATGAAATTAGAATTATATAATAATTTTGATCATAAAAGTTTATATATTAAAATTTATAAAGTAATAATGACGTTAAAAATAATTTTAGAAATTTTAAAAAAATAAAATTAAATGAAATTGTAATTTCTGTAATGAGTTTTGCCGTTATAAATATTGTGTCAGTATGATATTTAGGATGGATTTGTATTTTCTGAAAATTAATGAAAATTTTTTTTTAAAAAAATTATTATTAAAATATTTTAAAAAATTTAAATTTTTATAAAGTATGATTCTATAAAAAAATTTATTTCTATATTTTTAATATTTTAATAATATAAAAATTACTAAATTTTTCTTTTTATTAATTTTCAAAAGACAAAAACTCATTTTTATTTAACGTTTTTTGCATACTAACGTGCGTAGTGTCAAGCAATTTACTTCTGGCATAATTAAGGTTTTATTTGACGAAATTCATATATTAAATAAACCTAAAATTTATATTTTTAAAAGTTAATATAATTCTCGATACGAAAAAATTTCTTTCTATTTTTTTTTTTAATAGTTACATTGAAAATTTCTCTTTTTATTATATTATTAGTTAAAATATATATTTATACAGTAAAAATCTTTAATTTATTGTGAACGTGTACCTCGGATATTCGAATTTCAAACCTTGATAATTTGAACTTCGACCTTCAATCAATCATTTTGACTTTATATTTAATAAATATATATACAACTCTACAATATCAATGCGAAATTTATCTTTTTTTGAATTGTGTCGTTATCATTAAAATTATACTTTAAAAACATTAAATTGTTTAACGTGAAGTGACACCGTGAACTTTCATTCAATAAGATAAAAATGATATTTTTATTAATTTTTTATTTGCAATAAGTTAATTTAAACATACAACACGATAAAATTTTAAACAACACATTACTATATCAATTTATATTATAACACCATAAAATTAAAAATCCATAATATTTAAAAATATTTTAAATAAATGTTACTCAACAGTGTCAAATTAATGATATTTTTCTAAATAAATAAATTATAATTAAATATAAAGTTTACGATTTCATTTGTAAGTTAAAAATAATTTTATACGTGATGTTAAAATTATATGATAAATTATAAAATGAAAGTATATGTGTAAGAATTTATACGATGATGTATAAAAATTTATGTATAATTAAAGTTTAAACTAGAGAAATTTGTGTCTTTTTGAAAGTAGAAAAAAAAAAGAAATAATAAAAAATAAAAAATTAATTTGTGTCTTTCTCACCATTTATTATACTGAAAAAACACAAATCCCTTCTAATTAACAAGCATGACCTTCATTCAAACTTAAGTAGTATATGTTTAATTGGTGAAATTAAATGATATATAATTTATGATATAACTTTTGGTATAATTTTTAATATAAAATATTAAAGATATTTGATAAATATTTAAAAATAATTTTTTTGTGAAAAATATGAAAAACGTTTAAATGTTTGTGACAAGACAGATATTTATGTAATGTAAATTGTGATATTTTTTGGTTAAAAAATAAAACTGGATAAGATTGATCTTCTGTTCCACACAATATAAAATTGGATAAAATTAGATTATTGGGTACGTCAGTGAGAAATATAAATTTAGAAAAAGAAAAAAAAGGAAATAATTTTTTTTTAAAGATTATTTATATACGTTTTAAAAATTTAGAAAAATTTATTTTAATTTTTTTTATATTTTAAATATAATTTTACATTTTATTTATAATTAAAAATTTAATAATGATCAGAAAGATTAAAAAAATATGAGATCAGAAAAATAAATAATGATGAGATTTCTACTTATTACAAAAATTTTTTCAATTCAATAGATAAAAATGTTGAAAAAAATTTATATTATAGTAATAAATTTTATTTTTTTAAAATTTTATAAAATACATACCTAAAAATTTTTTAAAAAAAAAATAAATTCCAACGTACGCATATTCTCCTAAATTCATAAATATCTACGAAAAAAAGGGACAGAAATTGAAAATTACAGATGAGAAGTGAGAAGACGCGGGAAAGGGAGGAAGAAAATGGCCTGCTCTTCCCTTTTTACCACCTCCCAACCTTCGCTCCCCATCGCTAAAAGCATCAAGTTCCGCAGACGTCGGGATTCGTCGTCGGGGAGGCTCAGATCTTACCGCGGGATTCCTCCGCATCAACCTCGACAGAACACGATTCGGCTTCCCTAAACTCAATGCCGGGTTGTCGGAGATAGAACCTGTCCTCTTCGAGGATGAGCGAGATCCATGGGCCACCGGCGGCATCAGCCCCGTGAGTATCCGTTATCCTCCTATGTTCGAACATTCTGTTGTTGTCGTCGTCGTCGTTGTTTTTCTATTGCAAATAAAGAGACCTTGTTCTTGTTACCTTTGTAATGATTTAACAGAGATTTTGTTCTTTTGATTTTTTGTTTTTAAAAAAAAAGTGCAGGATGATTTTGTATTCGGGGAATACGATGGACACCACACCTACTTCGAAACCGGCGAAAAACGTAATCGACGAAGTGTTTTGTCTGAATCGAAAAACCGGTATGCATTAGTAATTTGTATGAATGTCTTGCATTCCACACTGCTGGAGAAGTGTCGCACTGTGAGTTAAGCAGCTTAATCGGTTTAATTCTATTAGTTTGCTGACCTGATTTAGGGTTTGGACTACGGGAAGATTATACTTATGATGGTCTTTTTTAATGTTATGAAAGAAATTATGAGTTATATAGAAATTTCAGAATTAAATTGATTAATTCTGAAATAGCTGATCACCTTTACCTTGTCAAATTCATTCTTTGGAAATTTAATTTGATTCCACCTCCAATCTCAGAATGCTAGTAGTAACATGGTTCACAGTGCAGGACCATTGTTGGAGACCCTCAAGGAAGAATATAACAATGCTGAAGCTCCTTCCGGCTTCCAACGTTTGTGAGATAACTGGATTTAATTTTTTTCGTGTGTTTGTTGAAGTTCTTGCTAGTGCATTTAGGTTCTTCAGGGCGTTTGTACTTGGGCAATCAAAAGTGTGCCTAAGGGTATGTTTGGGAAGAGTTCCACTTATTCTAATTTCTGCGCTGTACAAATTTGTGTTATCATCACTATACAAATTTCAACGTATAAATTTCGCTTGTCTCACTACTAATTACTATTGTAGCTTAACTTCATTTTTTTCATTACTCTCAGTTTCAACTCTATCTAGGCATCATTTACTTTCCTTTGCTATTAGTTTTCAGAAGTATTCTTATTTTCATGATGACATTTACATTTCATAATTTACTTTTTTTATTATCAAAATCACTTTTTCTCTCCTTTCCATCTCAAAATCGTTTACCTAAATCATTTTTTCCCACTCTCAAAGTGAGAGAGTGAGATTAGTGAACGATCCCTAACTCTCGAAATTGACTAGAGCCGGAATTCTTTTTTCTTTGTAGGGATCATTTTGTGGTAGTTCTTTCCAGCAGTATTTACTGCACTAGCTAACCATGTTCAGGTAAGAGAAATATGCCTTTCTCCATATCCATTGTAACTGAAGATCCCAAAATTCCCTATATTGAACTTCCCTGGAATCAAAGTTCATTGATTCAACACTTATACTGTATTCTTTTGATTATATATATGCTTGAAATATAGGGAAGTTTGATTCCCTATGCAATGAGAAGTATGGCGATCTCTGGGATTTCACGGTGTAGCCGTGACATGCAAGCTGTGATCAAACTTCACCAGTTAGAGTGCAAATCATTATTTCACGTAATATCTTTTGATTAAAAATATTGTCATTTAATTACTTTTGAAATTTACATTTGAAGTTCATAATAATTACACTAAGGCCGAATCTAATCAGTCAAAACAACCTTGTGTTGGGCTAACTTGCTATTTTTGACCATTAATGAATAGAGTCGTGTTAAACCATTAATTGACCGGGTTTTTCTTATTAAATAACTATATTGTTGTTGCCCATTCTTGTATTTATCCTAATACATGTTTGACTTTAGACCCCAACTGTGATCTCTTATCATTCACGTTTCCTTTCAGGATTTTGTCTTGCCATACATCAAACAATCCCAGGAAGAAATCTTTCTGGTAAAATAAACCCTTACCTTATAAACAAGGAAATATTTTGCATTTTTTTGCTGTTCAGAGATTTTATATGAGAATTTATTTCCCCAACGACTTACAGGACAACGTTAGGCTACCAGAATCACTTTTGGAGCAACTTTTAAAATCAAAAATTTGTATGGGTAACCCCCCCAAATGGCATTCTTGTAGGTACTCTTTCAAAATTTGCTTGCCGGTGTTAGATGCAAAGAACGGTCAGAATTAGATGGCGTGACGAGAAGAACACAAAGCGCCCTCCTCCTCTCACCTAATCTTCTTCCTTGTCACCTTGTGTCTTTCCAAGAAGTTGCCCAGATGTGACCAGGATTGGCGCAAACCGTCAGGACATTATCGGATCAGATGAAAAAAAGAGGAAAATCTCCCGTGATGCAAATCATTCTCTTTAATGATAAGTAAATTTTTCTTTAAATGTGATTCATCTTTCAAATATTCGTAACATCATTGATATAAATACCAACATGTACTGAATCTTTGACAAAAAAAAGGATAGTGTTACTGATTATTCGATTATGAAATTAAATAGTTTCGCATTGGTGATATGATATATCAATGTAATTTTGATTTGAATAGATTTTCTATATGATAAATCAAACACTTAGAACAGATCGTCAACAAGAACGTTGATTTTAAAAGAACAAATCACCAACAAGAACGTTGATTTTAAAAGAACAGATCACCAACAAGAACGTTGATTTTAAATGAACAGATCACCAACAAGAACGTTGATTTTAAATGAACAGATCACCAACAAGAACCGTTGATTTTAAAAGTTTAAAGGAATTATTACGAATTATTTAAACGTGAGACCAAATAATTTCACATCATTACATGTGATACCAATGTGATTTTGACATGAAATAGACTCTTCTCCTGTTAAACTAATATTTTGAGATTAGTTCTCACGGATCATAACACAAAGAGGATGAGTTCTCTTGAATGTAGGGTGGTAGTTATAAGTATCATCAGAATTAAATGACATTAATATGTGAATAAATATTATTTATGAAAAAATTTTAGTAACGAAAATAATGAATATTGATTTATTATAAATATGAGTGAAGGTAAATAGGTAAAAGATACACCTAAATTCAAATTAGAAAATAGAAAATACTCACACCTTCACCACCTTCACAAGCATCGAAGCCTCAAACATCATCAAAAAAACTATATTTGCCAACAAACGATCAAAAGTGGTATTAGAACTTAGGTTCTCGACCTTGTCAGTGGATTGTTGAAGAGTTTTCTGATTCTCCATGACCTTCTCTTCTTATACTACTGAGCTCGTTGTGCATTTATTGTTCGCATGTGAGCTCTTTACACGCATCATCGTGTATCACATGCTATTTGGATGAAGAGATTTTTAAATAATTTAAATCTCGATCTGATAAATGGTTCAATAGAAATATTATGTGATAACTAAGTGATAATTAGTTTAATTCATAAGTGTAGATAGTTTAAAAAGATAGCATATAAACATACATTATCACTATATTTGTGATATTATTAGAAATGAGAAAATAAAATTAACTTATATACCCATAGATGATATGATTGTTGATCCTTTGATGAAAGAAATTGTAGTGGAAAAATTCATCAAGTTTGTGAACTTGATGGAATTAAGGAAAATTTTCATAGATAATGGAAATGAGAACATTCCCATCAATAATGAGAGTAGAAAATTGGAATTGTATGTTCCACGAATGGTAGAAGTGAAATTAACATCTTTATGCATGGAATTTAGTGTGTGGTTTCATGACAAAGATGTAAAGTAATGGTTATAAAGATTGTCAGAATTAAATGACATTAATACATGAATAAATAACATTAAATAAATGTTATTTATGAGAAAGATTTAGTAATAGAAACAATGAATGTCGATTTATTATTAGTAGTTATCAAATCTAGAATGAAGAAGGAGGTGAAGGAACATTGATTCTACTGTAAATATGGGTAAATGTGAAGAAGAAAAATGTGCATTTGGATTCAAATTGAAAGATAGAAAATACGCACACTTCTACCATCTTCACCTATATTGGAGCCCCCAAACATCATTGGAAAAACTTTCATTTGCATCGACGAACGATCAAAATTGAAGGTACTTGAAAAAAAATCCTACAAAAATTCCTTATCATATAAATCGAAGAATATTTCAAAGAATAGAATTCATGAAGTAGAAATATCTAATAAGTTATAAATCCCAAGTAAATATTCATTGCTCTCTAAATTCGTTAGAATTATGTGTTAAACACTATTAGGAAATTTACATGTTTTGATTCTATGAAGATAGAGCAGAAAAAAGATAAATTGAATTTTGATTTAAAAATAGAACATAAATATATTTGGTGCGGTTTATTTATCGATCGCACATTTTTGTCATCGAGATGAGGTAAATGTTAGTTTAATTGGATGAAATTGGTTTAGTAAATCAAGATTTAGACAAATAAATACAAAAATCGAAATAGATCCGAGAAAGAATCTCATCCGGATCTTTTCAAATGACCCGATTTGTTTTAAAGTGGACAGGATTAAGAGGACCCGACATTTGTGATTTGCCTGTTCACTTCTCCTGTGCTCTTTTCGACGACCTTCTTCTACCCTTTGTCGACGGAACCTGTTG
>JAMKPZ010001622.1:0-64403 GCA_024699675.1 Amphibolis antarctica | reverse complement strand
CATATCCATTTTTCGAACCAATAGTAAATAACATGAAACAAAAAATTTTAAAATATTGGAATGAAATCCCTACATTATATATTTTGAGTGCATGCTTAGATCCTAGGTGTAAAATAAGATATGCTAGTAAATTAATTAGGGGAATACAAATGAGTTTAGGTGTAGATTTCGGATTAAATGTTAGTACAATAGAAGAACAATTAAATCAAATGTTTGATTTATATATACAAAGATATAGATTAAGAATAGAACATTCTCCTCTAGAAATGTCCACAATACCAAAATCAAATGTTGGACCATCTTTAGATTCTTGGGCATTTTTACAAGATCCAAGATTTGACGAAGATATTCCAACATCATCATCATATAATTATAATCCTATACTATCTAGATAAGAATTAATTACTTTTAATGCAATGAATCACCAATCATTATTATTTACTCAATATTCTAACTTAAATACGTTTTTGATGTTTTAGATTGGTGGAGGCAACAATCACTAATTTTTCCAATATTATCAATAATGACAAAGGATTTATTAACAATTCTAGTGTCTTCAGTAGCTTGTGAACAAGTTTTCAGCATTAGTGGCAATGTGCTTGATGACCGAAGATACAAGCTTAAAGAATATATAATAAAAGCATTAATGTGTGTAAAAGACTGGAAGCTTGCTGCACTCCGTGAACAAGATCAATTTAAAGATTTTACAGAGCAACTTACAAACTTAAATATTTCATAATTAAAATATTTTAATTTTTTAATTTATAATTTTTTTTAAAATGTAATTTAATTTTGTTGTAAAATTTTTTAAAATGTAATTGTAAATTTGTAATAATGTAAATATAAAATACGTAATTCATTAATACATAAAAACTTAATTTAATTATATGCATTGTTGTCTGATTGTCTTATTTATTAAGTTGTTGAATACTTGAATGTTGAATTAAATTTAAATATTGATGGTTGAACGGTCGTATGCACGGGCGGGTGGGCTGGAGAACTGTGCCTGGGCTGGCAGCCGGCTCGTAGTGTCAGGTCTCATCGTCCTACTCGAGGGGGAAGGCTAGAAGGGCGGAAGGCCGTGCAGGCCGGTAGGGACTACGGGGTGAACGGTCACGTGGGCGAGAGGGGAGTGAATCGTGAACGGGTAGTGCGGCCGACGGGGGAGACAGGCTGTCGGGTCTTGGATCGGCTGCAGGGTCATTGGGCCGGCCATTAGGTCGTAGGGCCAGGTCCGAGGAAGAATCGTGTTGGTCAAACTCGTGCCATTGACTGACACGAATAGTATATTTTCGTATCACGGGTTGTGCTTAGGCTGGCCCATTGGTGGTGTGGGCTGTGCCGACACGACACGATTGACAAGTCTATTATGCACATATTAAAATTGAACAGAATTGAATTAAATTATTATTATTTTATATAATTTAAATAAAATTATTATAATATAAAATAAATATAAAAATATGAATTTTAAAGGAAAATGAACATTAAAAAATTAATAAATATTAGAATATTTATTTTAAAATATTAAATAATTTTTAAAAATATAATAAATATAATTTTTTAAAATAATTTCAAAAAATATAAATAAATTTTTATGCACTAATTTTTTTTGTAAATCAGGGAGAAACAAGAAGATCAACTCTTACACGATCTGAAAGAGGAAAAAGGACGATATCAGAGGTCGTCGAAGTCGTCGACTGCACGTTGCTTACATGATCTACGAAAGGGGAACCAAAAAACGTATATCTTAAATTTAAAAAAATTTAACTACTTATTTGTATATCTTAAAAAATTTAACTACTGCGAAAGGGACGATATTTGTATATCTTAAAAAATTTAATTTTTTTTTATCACTATAAATTTTTTCATCATTTTTCACTAGTTAATAAAATTTTTACGGTTGGTGAAAATTTCATTACATTGTACTTTTTTGACCTTATGTGTTTTATCTAATCTTTTTGATTATTACTAATTTATAGTTATTAGGAAAATATAAAATTAAATTTGAAACGTTAAAATGTAAAAAAATTATAAAATGTTTAAAATTAATTTTACAAAAATTCCGTATAAATAATTTTAATTTTTTTTCATTTTCTAATTTTCCTTTTTTAAAATTTTTTTTCATTTATTTAACGTTTACAAATGGATCCACTAAATTCTTTTGAAATAAAAAATTGATTACTGAATTATTAAATTTATCATAAAACAAAAAAATAACTAATGACCTGAAATAATATTCAAACCAACAATTAAGTTACTGGATCGAAGTGGATCCAGTCCAGTCGGGCCCTGTTTCTTCTTCTCTGCTAAAACCTCGAGCGGGAAAGTTGGGAGAGCGAGACCGGGAACCCTAGTTCACTTCCGCTGCTCCCGCAGGCCGCGGTCATGGATTTCAGGAACGTGAAGGTCCCTAAGGTTCCCGGTGGCGGCGCCACCTCCGCCCTGGCGAAGCTCGCTGTCATCGGTGGCCTCGGTCTGTACGGAGCTCTTAACAGCCTCTACGACGTCGAGGGTGGTCACCGTGCCATCGTATTCAATCGCATTTCCGGGATCAAGGACAAGGTGGAAGAGTTTCTCTCTTTTCTCCTAGCTCTTTCCCTATCCACCTCTGTTGGATTTCTCCGCCTTATTCTGCTTCTTTGAAATGTTTGGACTGGTGTACTGGTGATATCGTCTCTGCGGATTGGTGGTTGCGGTTTGCTTACTTCTTGTGGGTTGAGCTTGTGTTTGTAGGTTTATCCCGAGGGAACGCACTTGATGATTCCGTGGTTTGATAGACCGATTATTTATGATGTCCGTGCACGACCCCATCTCGTGGAGAGTACTTCTGGCAGCCGTGATCTTCAAATGGTATTGCCCTTTCCTTTTGTATTTATGTCTAACCTGTAAAAGATAAAAGATAGTAGAATACATGGCATCCAGTGTTTTAATACGCCTTTTCTATCGCAGCCATGAAAAAGAAACATAATGAAATTTTAATAGCATAGCTTCTCTGTTATCTTAGCCATTTTAATTCTTTCTTGGGCAAAAGATTTTTTGACACGCTAAATTGTTTAGTAGTACACAGCTTTCGGACTTTCAATAAGCTTCTTTCCATCAGATTGATGAAAAAATATGAAAAGAACAGGGACAGAGCTGGGAATGTCGTATTGTGAGGGCTAATAAAGGTGGAGAAAGATCAATGTACAAATAAAGGTGAAAATCATTAGATGCAATAATAATCCTAACATAGGGTGTAGGTATATAATAGAAGGCTCATGGAACCATTATAGTGGAAATGACAATGCTAATGATGAAAGAATCAATGTAAACTATGAATGAAGATAGGTGGGTTCACGTAAACAATGAGGAAGAAAATAAAAGTGGAGATTAACATTGATAATAAGGTTTTCGAAATGAAAAATTTGAAGAAGGGTAAATATTTGAGGGAAAAATGAAAGGAAAATTGATTAAGAGAAACAAAAAGGTGGCAATATTTTCTTTATTATTGTATTTAATTTAAATCTAAAAGTAGTTTATTTATTTTTTATATTTTACATAAAATTTGTCACACATATATGTGTTTATATTTATAATTTAAATTATTTTTTCCTTAACATAGTGAAATCTTTAGCCCTACATTTATGTAAGTGGCTCCATTCCTAGAAAGGAAATTTGATAGCACGGCCACTGTGTGATCTTACATGTTTTTCTTGCTTGGATAAGGGTTTGCTTTTGGATATCCTGAATTATTTTCAAGATAGTTGTTATCTTGTTTAGTTTGCATTGACTTGGACTGCACATGGAATTGGAGTTGGGATTACAATTGAGGAAAGTTAGCTTATTGGATAGCAACATTGTTTACAGCTTTTTAAATTGCTTTTGTGTAAATACAACAAGGAAAATTCTATGGCACCCTTATCTTGTCTTACGAAACAATGATTACCAATTGGTAATTGTCATATTCCACCATCCATGTTTTTAAATTGTTAATCAAGATTTAAAAGTTTTGGTACCCTCATAGGTATCATAGACACACCCATTCTAAATTGACGAGGATGGTCTTTAAAACGCTGGGTGATATTGCCACAATTTTTCCACCCTATCCATTAGTTTTTTCGAAAAGCTCTAGGTTTTAATTGAAACTGTGTTTCCAAAAAGGCTACAGTTGAATCGTAGTTCCATATGAGATTCAAACAAATTGCTTCACGAATGCATTTTTCAACATCATAGGCTGTCTTGTCTTCTTTTTCCATTAAAGATACGGTTGAACCATACTTTTTGTTGTTTACTTTAACTTTATGATCAAAATCACCTTGCCAATTGCAGCCCCAAGGTCCCAAACTAGTCAGGGGGGATTGGTGAGTGCTTGGTGCTTACCAAACAAAATAGTTCTATCAAGTGGTCACTAAACATCTGATTGAAGAGGAGCAATTGCATCTCCACCATTGTTATTTCTCATTAATTTTTTATTTCCGATTTCTGCCTTACTGAATTGGAGTTTGTTATTATTTTATTTTGACTCCCTTGACCACATTTTGTGGATTCAATGCATTATTTTTTCTTCGAAAATTCTATGATCCAAAGAAACTCTCACAAAGATGTAGAAATTGTTTAGGGTATATTTACAATTACAAAACCAAAGAAATTGTTTATTTACAATTACAAGTCTTATCAAACATGTTTTTGCATGACTGAAAATTAATAGTACCCTCAAAAAATTATGGTGTCTATATTGGTATTAGAGACACTCTGCTTTTTCTTTGAATTACATGAAAAAGGTTTTTTCTTTAATCAATAAAAAGCCATATTGTCTGGGTTTTATAATCAGAATGTGATTTCAAATCAATGAGGCAATCATCTTCTTAATGAAATCACGTAGTATTTACATTTCTTCGTATTTTACATTATTACACGTTTTCATTGATATTTTGAATATAAAAAAATAATTATTTTAAATCTTAAGTGAAATTTGTAGTTGAAGTTATTTGCCTGATGTTACTGTTTTATTACTTACTCTTCCATAGGCCTTATTATTTTCAATTTTTGTGCTTGATTTGTACACATCCTTCATTGGACATTTTAGTTGCATATTGCCGTTTATGTCATTTACCATGTTACTCTTATTTTAAGTTTTCAAAAATCTACATTGGGTCATTTGTTGGCCGATGTTCTATTTATTTTTCCCTATGCCTTCCTTCTGAATTTTCTACTTAATTTTCTCTAGTTCTCAATTCTTTTCTTCCTGTATTCCGATTTGCAGTTCTGAACATGGTCCATGATTTGTTCTACAGGTGAAGATTGGACTTCGTGTTCTTACTCGGCCAGTACCAGATCAGCTTCCCCATATGTATAGAACTCTTGGTGAGAACTACAATGAAAGAGTCCTACCCTCAATTATTCATGAAACTCTGAAAGCCGTGGTAGCACAATACAATGCCAGTCAACTGATAACCCAGAGAGAGGTTTGTCTATTCCCCCATTGCTCTTCATTTCCCAAGAATAGCCATGATTACTGCATGTAATTACATGACCTATGTGAATATAAATTAGACCTTACTTTGAGCACGTGAATTTTTTTTGCAGGCTGTTAGTAGGGAAATACGAAAAATATTGACGGAGAGGGCAACAAACTTTAATATTGCTCTTGATGATGTGTCTATAACAACCCTTACCTTTGGAAAGGAGTTTACAGCTGCCATTGAAGCAAAACAGGTGGCAGCACAAGAAGCTGAGAGAGCTAAATTTGTTGTGGAAAAGGCAGAGCAAGACAAGAAGAGTGCTGTGATTAGAGCTCAGGTGAGTGTTCAGTCTTTCCATTTATTTATTGTTTCTCTTTCCTCTTTATTCAGCTAAAGTATCTGTTCATTTAATTAATGTTTTGTAATAGAGGATTATTTTATCTCTCGGGTAGAGGTTGTGGAGTTCTGCCAAATGTGTTACACGTAATCAAACAGAACAAATGCCAGTCTATAAACATTTGATATTTTTGAAATTGGTGACTGGTTGTTGCCAATGGGATTTGAATCTTGGTGGAATGTATGAAATCACACAATCTTGATTCAGTTAGTCGCAATTATCAATGGACATTAGATGTTGAAATTATGATCTAAATTGTCTCAGGCCGCATTTGGGTAGTATTTTGGGCCCGATTTCAAAATCAAGATAGAATCAAGAAATATTTCATACAATTCTTTCCCAAAATCGTATCCAAACAACCTCTACAACTAAAAAGACAAATCTAGTCCATGATGATACTACTAACGTGGGGTTTGGAGAGAGAGTGTATCCAGTCTTTCCTCCAAAAATAAAGGGGCCTTCTAGATGGGCATTGGGATCCTAATCAAGGTAAGCATCCTTTGCCAGACACTGTCCACTTCTAATGGTGAATTTCATTTGCTGGAATACTTGGCTGCACTGGAATAACTTCATTTTGCAAAATACTATTGTGGATTGAAAAATGCAAACGTTACTAAGGTGGAGTGCAAAGTTCATGACCAGTTGCCTGCGGTAGTTGTGTATCTGAGCTTGGGTGGCTTTGTTTGGGATGCGTCTTTTTGTATTTTTCTTGATCATTTTGGTCCATTTGTATTCTCTAGTAATAAGTTTCTTTGCTATTCATTAAATTAAACAAATGAAGAGGTTGTTACCAAGGATTCAAACCCACAACCTTCAGGGCACAATGAAATAAGCTTGACTATTATGTTAACTGTCACCCCAAAAGATGTAGTTGGCAGTTACATGAAAAGGCTTTTCTCTTGTCTGTGGTTGAATGAGTTGCTATATATATTCTGCTTCTACATAAGATGATTTTTCCATGCATAGAAGAGAATGGATTCATGTATTCCTCTAATTTTGATAGGGTGAAGCAAAAAGTGCTCAACTTATAGGTGAAGCCATTGCCAATAATCCAGCCTTTCTTACATTGAGAAAGATTGAAGCTTCAAGGGATATAGCTCATACCGTTGCGAATTCTGCCAACAAAATATTTTTAAACTCCAATGACCTGCTCCTCAATCTTCATCAGATGACTGCGGATGGTTCCCCAACGAAGTGAGCAGGCGTCTTTGTGTCATATTCTTCTTTCTGCTTACATCAAACATTTTGTAGCTTCTAGTCACACACTTGAGAGCAAAACAGGTGTTACGAGGCATCTATGAAGGCTGCACCGTGGTCCCTTGCAAAGTTGCCTCGTGCATTATCTACACCATTTTCTATCGTCAATAATGTAACTTAGAATTTCGATTTCTAGAAATTTACTCGAAGATTATATGAAAAGATATTTTTTTCTGCATGCCATCGAGAAAATTCTCTGTTTCATTTATTCTTGGTAGCTATTGCACTCTATTTGACTGTTAGGTTTCTGGGTTAGGCGTTATACATGTTCGTAAATATGCATTAAGTGTATTGCAGTTTAATGCGATGTTATCAATGTATTGGGTGGCGCTCTTGCGTCACTCTTGTTATTAAGCGCGAGGTGGGTTAGTGGGTACCATTGTACCAATCGACTGACGTATATTACTGTTAAACAAGTTATTCTTGAAATTTATGTCTACGTTTTTTTTTCGTTTATGGTTTCAAACAGTTCTTTGAATTTCAATTGTAATTGTGTTTAAACTTTTGTATATTATTATTGCTATATAAATTTTTATATATAAATTTCTATTACATTAATTATTATGTAATTCTAGTTTCATTCATTTTACTACTAGTTTTAGTTTTATCTTTCAAAGTTAATTAAAGTTTTTTTCAAACGTATCTTATGTTTAATCAATGATGAGCAAGTTAATTAAAGTTAATTTTAACTTTAGTTTTGTACACATTTTTATATGTTATTATTATTATATAAATTTTTATCACATTAATTATTATATTATTTCAATTTTATTTATTTTACTATTTTTAGTTTTTAACTGTTTCTAAGTTTTAGAATTAATTAAATTTTTATTCAAACGTTTCTTATGCTTAATCAATGGTGAGCAGGTTAATTTAGCCTTTTTATCAAATTGAGTACCATTTTGGGACAGAAAGGAGCTTTCAATGTCATTCCATTCCACGAATGGCCTTATTTTCTTTCATTTATTTGCGTTTCACACAATTCAAACATTGTCGTTTCTCCCCCTTTGTCCTTTTCATTTATCAAAAGTTAAAATTTATTATATAGATTTTAATATTAATTTTGATCATAAGTTAAATGGTATAATAATTATTAATGTGATAATAATTTATACGTTAAAATTTATATAATAATAATAATATATAAAAATTTATATAAAATTAAAATTAGAGTACGTGAAACTCTTTTCAAACGTACTTTAAAAGATGATTGTCAAACAAAAATAATTACAAAATCTGAAAAAATACCAGCAATCCGTATATCATACGGTTCTCATAATGACCGTACATCTATTTTGTACAGCCGGTACATCATCAATTGCGAGAAACTAAAAAAAGAGAGCGAAGATTAGTCTGTACATGAATTTCTAGCGTGTATGAAAAAAAAGGAAGCAAAAAAGCGGCCCAGCTCCGATATCATTTAAAAATAATTAAAAAAACCTTCCTCTGTGACAGCAACCTCCACAAAAACCAGATGGAAAATACAGGGAGGTCGTCAATTTAGAGGCGGCAGCAAAGGATTCGTAGTTAGTCCAGATCCGTCAAATGATCCAGGTTCCGCATGTCTCACCCTGCCGAACTGTCTGATGTGGCGCAAGAGCCTAGCCAGGAAGGTGTTGTGGCATACGGTTGAGCTGTCGCATATAAGTGCGACATGCTTTCGAGCCCTGGTTATGGCGACATTCATTCGCCTGCTGTCTCCAAGAAATCCGACAGCCCCCAAGGTATTTGATCTAACCTGCAGGGTAACAAACCATCACGTTTAGGAGACCCTACTTGCTAACAAATGATATGCACTTGTCACAAGAAAACCATAAAAATAGTCCTTGCAAGATTTTATGGCGTTTGAAGGATCTCAGTCAAATGTCACTGCTTAGCCGCTGCTCTAGTCTACTAAACCATAAAGCTATGTGACAAGCTGAGATGATTTCTTATCTCGAGAAATAGGTCAAAACTTTAGATCATGATCGTTGCAAACTAAACATTTATTTTCAACTTCTTCTAATTCCTAAAATCACTTATAATGTTATTATTACAACACAGATTTCAATGTATAAACTTTTATTATTTAAATTACTATATAATTCTAATTCTATCTGCAAAACTAACTCTAGTTTTAACTCAATTCTACTCCTATAGCTGAAAAAAGTTATCCTCAAATGCACCTTAAATTATATGATGTAGCTGTACGGTTCATATATTGAAAATTATAATGGAAGAAACTGATGGTGATGGTCAGCAAGAACCAAGGAGTAACTTCTATTTCATAAGAAACTGAGACAACAGTTGGCAAGGAGTAATTTCTATTTCGTTGATGATGCCTTCTAGATGTCTTATGATTTTTTGCATACCATATTTTTCGGAAAGATGAAAGTAGCTTGTCAAAATTACCATCCAATTAGACTTTGTGTTCTACCTTGAGCCGCTCTAGAAAAGAATCTAAGTTCAGCATCACCCATTTATACTTTTATTTACAAGTTTAATATGTTAGGACTAGTTTTTAAAGTCTTGATGAACAAGCTTCCGCTAAAAACCTATTTTAGAACTTAAACAAATAAATTGTGATTATTCCAATATAACTTACGTAAATTGATTTGAGGAAACCAGGTAATAAGTTATGCAAGCATAAAGTTAATCTAGTTATCTTATTTGTTTGACTCCTTTTTCTGGTTAAGTGCTTCCTTGGTTGCAGTAAATCAACACATCCATATAAAAAGAACAGAAGGGGTATTTCACCTTGACTGGCATGGAAATTGTGATTCACAAACAAACACCGTTAGTATTCAGCAGTTAAACTGTTTGGAATTTAGAAGCATACCATTGATATAACTACAGCATCAGCTTCTCGACCTTGGAAACTGTCTATGGTGGCAATTTCAACCCCAGAGGCTTCAGGAAGCTCATCAAACCTCTCTCTCAAAAGTTGGACTTGAGCTATATAAGGTGATTGAACCGCAATGGAACTAGGTGAAACTCCTGCGGATGATGGAACATGCTTAGTTTGATGATGGAACATGCACAGTGCAGTTTGAGTGAATTTTGAAAACAATGAGTAATACTCTAAAAGAAGAATGAAATGGCCTTGAGGATTTGAATGGGAGTATAATGGAAAAGCGATAAAATCTAAAAAAAATAAAAAATTAGTATGACATAACAACATTCAGCAAATGGCATTGATATGCAATATAATTCAAGTTTTGTATAAGTAGTTTACGCAGTACCGTTCTGCACAGATATATCATGCCAACTAGTACAAAATATGGGAATTAAGATCTAGACAAATAGAGTGGGTAATACTCGACCGCTATATGTTTATTTGCACGAGAATGTGGCCATCAAAATGTGAGGTTACAACAACTTCAAAATTTCTTCCACATTATGTAGAAAATAGTGTCACCAAAAGGATGAACTAGCACACTTAAGGTGTAGGCACCATAAGAAGGCTATGCGTTCTAATGATGTTGACTTTCTGAATTTTCTTATTTTACATATTTTAGAATATGAATCTCATTGTATTTTATTTTAGTGTTGCATTGTTGCTACATTTTTGTATATGGCACCTTTCTAGCATTACCTAGAGCCACATATGATATGATGACAAGATAAGTGGTGAAAAGTGACTATTATATAACTTATGGAAACATAGGAATCCAAGGCGTTCAAACTCCCAAGTTGTATTGGGACATGCTTATGTGAGATTGGCATGTTCCAACTAAAATCAAAATTAACTATTGTATAAGGTTAAATTAAAATAGTCCAAGTAATTAATATGTGCAGAAAAATAACTTAAGAACTTCAAAAAATTGAAATAGCGGAATTACTTGTCATCTAAGTAAAATACTATCAATCAAATTTTCTAGATTTGTAACAATTTAGTTACTGTTCCTATGAAAGTCTAGATATTAAGGTTTATGCGTAAGTTTAGTCTCACATTGATTAAGTTATCTTGCTTGTGTTATATAGTTTTTATACAAAGAGACCTTATATTTATTAATAAGAGATCTGTCTTCCACTTATCTCTTAATTTCAACTTGTTATTTTGTTTGAGTCTTTTGCAAACTAAATGCTCTAGCTTGAGGGGGAGTATTAGAGTCTAAATATTAGGGTTACTTATTGTGTTAAGTGTTTTAGTCCTACATTGGTTTAATTGTCATGTGCTGTTTCTATATAGATTCTATATAAAGAGACCTTGTACTTATGAATGAATATATCAATCCTAGCCACCATGGTGTTAGAGCTTTAGGCTTGAGAATCCAATAGAAAAAAAAAACCTTAGGTAGGCAGGAGGGAAATCCTAGCCACCATCTCTCCTCCCAACCAACCAACATTCTCTACCACAAGCACCCCCTCTTTGGCTTAGGGCTTTCTATCGCTATCCCCTATACTCGAGTGCACTCTCTATCATGCTGTCTCTCTTAAGTCAACATCTTCTCCTTGTATGAATCCTTGTCCAAAAATGTCAAGTTCCACCACTCTCTCCTTCACTCATAGATGGTCTCTTCTAACTCGTACAGTTTTGATCTTCATTGCCACTTCCTTGTGACAACTTGTCTCAACATGTTGCATCGTTTGGTTGCATCACTCATAGCTATCTCCTCATGGGCCACTTCCTCCTACGCCACATCTTTGACTTGATCATGACCCCTTAGATAGGAAACTCTCTCTTTATCATAACCATTGCCGAAAGGGGTTTCACAACCCTTCCTTTGCCACCATTGCCTACACCCATTAGAAATGCAGACAATATATTGAAGATAGGGAAAAGGAAATGGGAAGAGGAAAAGAAAAAAAAACGGAGAGAAAAAGAAAGAAAAGAGAAGTGGTGGGGCACATATAGAAAGAAAAAAAAAGAGGGAAAGAAAAAAAATGGGGAGAGAGAAAAAAAGAAAAAAATGGGATAAAAAATCGTTAATTACTTCATTATTAATTACTTATGTTATTCTCATGTAAATTTCGACATTATAGCAGTATTGTTTTGTTAAACTTATGTGTTCTCTATAAGATTTGAGGTTTGTTAAATAACTCAGGTTAAAATTTTACATTATTTTTAGGATTTGTGGAATACCTCATATTAACAATCTACATTAAATTTCTCTTATTAAATAATTGTTAATGATTGTATTTGTAAAAATATGTGTAAATCTCTTAGTATATTTGCTTACATAACATTACTATTACATTTAGATTTCTATTTGTTATAACTTTGCTTAGAGTCAACTTTAGCCGATTTTCAAAATGACTTCTAACGTCATTATTATTGTACAGATTTCTATATATAAACTTCTATCACCCTAATTATTATGTAGTTTTAACTTCATTCATGAAATTAGTTCTAACTTCAGCTCTATCCAACTCCTAAAGTTGACTAAAGTTTTCCTTAGATGCACCTTATGTGTCTCCTTGTTATTTTATTTATGTATAAGTCTTTTACAAGTTGAATTCTCCAATTGAAGGAAGAGTGTTAGAGTCTAAATATCAGGTTTATACATAAGTGGATTTAGTCTAACATTGGTTAGGGGGTTATGTAGTTTTTATATAAAGAGATCTTATGCTTGTTAATAAGGGATTCATCTTCCACCTATTTCTTAGTTTCAACAATTCCCTTGTATTGATCAAGTAAATGAATTTCATCTCATTTACTTCCACCTATATCGCTAAAAGTTGTTGGAGAAGGTCTTTAGTGATCGTGCAACAATAAAGAGATGAAATTCATTTTCCAACTTATATAATTTCATACTTCCATGATTATTGAAATACACGAGAAGAAATATGGCAAATAATATGGACAAAAGAAATTTTTTTGATGAGAATCAATACGAACAAACCAAGAGTTAGCAATATGGACAATGAAAGAAATATAAAAAAATATGAACAATAATGGATTTGTGAATGAGAAATATGGCATTCCCATATCCATATGCAAGATGATGCATGTGCCTTCATATGTTGATGGTTTGTGTTATAGTTTGACCCTACCAAGCAGGTCTCTTGCATCTCAACTAGAATCATGGACAGGGACAGGATCCTACATACCTGTGAATAATATATAACACATGATAAAGTGACAAAAAGAGATTGATTTGTCTGGTTCCACACATAAATCACTAATGATCTCCAACGATTACAATCAACCTCTTTGAAGTGCTGCTCGTTTTAGTCTATTTTACATTAAGAAGTGAGTTCATTATCTAAAAAATATTAAGCAGTGAGTTAATCAACAATTAATTTTTTAAGATAAGTCAAATAATCAAGAAAATATGCTGTCAAGTTAATGCATAGGGTAAACTAGAAAAAAAAAATCTAAACTACCAGTCAATTAAGAAAATGATTTACTGGAATGAAAATTTTGTCATATCAGTCTTCTGGTACAATGAATGTATCATGCATAAGAGAGAAATGTAATTAAATACCAGAATAAATAAGAGAGAAGACATGCTGCACAACAATGTCTGCTTCTCCTTCATTGTAAAAGGATCCTGTGCCTGCTGGGTCAAGATGCTCCTCACAACCAACATATAAGCTTCCATATGGCATCCTTGTATCGAGTAATAACAATGGGCATCGGGTAATCCATGAATCCTGCTACAATGTAAAATATCAATGTCAAGAAAATACAGAAACACACACAACTATACAGATTTAATACCTAAAATTTAGACAATATTGCTGATGCTGCATTATGAAGCAGTAAACTAACGTGAAATACCCATTCCTAGTGCAACAATAGAAATCTGCTTTGATTCCCTTAATGAAAGTGGTGTAGCCTATCTTCCCTTTAATGTTTCTTATTTCCTTTTATTCAAGTTATATCCTATACTTTTAGTTATAGGAAACATAACATAATACTGCATAATAGATCCTAGATTACTTCAATTAACAACAAAGCAATTGGACCAGGAAAACTTATCTTGAATCTTATGTTAACCTCTGCTTCAATTTACATATTAGATGATTCCCCTCTACCTTATTCTCAAATGCAATAATGAAGATTGTACATCATATAAATCAGATGTTAACAACCAAGGTAAGAATATCTATGAGCCACATCTAATCCACTTAGCATAAACCAACATCAAATCACGCACAGCTGTGAGTCAGCAGAAAAGAATTTTTCCGACAGCATGTTTATATTTAAAATCCAAAGAATTCATACGTACCTTTACATATGGTGAGTCAGCAAGCAGACGTTTAGCCACTAACGGTGAAGATTTCAAGGATCCTTCATACATTTCATTTGATGCCCAATTGGCTATTACATCATGCATTCTGTATTGAACTGTCAAGATGGTGGTGAGCACACCATCATGCAAAGATGATGTCCTTTCTAGAAGAGAAACACCAAGCCCACCTTCCATGGCTCTTCTTGATAAAACCACTGGAGCAAGCTGACCACGATCACCTGCCAATATGCAGCGTTTTCCCTGCAAAATGGGGATCCAGCAAGAAGGTTCAATTGCTTGACCTGCTTCATCTATAATAACCAGGTCAAAATTTTCTAGCCTTCGTATAAAAGGATCTGCCGCACCAGTATTAGTGCAAAGCACAACCTGAGCATTAGAGAGTACTTCCTTTATCGTCTCTTTTTCTTTCTTCTTAAAAACCTTCCCTAGCTGTTTTAAGAGCTGGCGAATACCTGCAGCTAGTGAATCATCCTTCAAGCAATGTCTTAGGTCCTTTCTTAGATCTGCCCTTTTCCTCTCAAACTCTTTCTTTAAAGGGGAAAGTTTATCATTGGCGATTTTCCCTAAAGATTTTGAAGCTACAGTTGCAGATATCCTTGCAGGGTTCCCAACTCGCACAATTTTTATTCCAATGCCGGACAGTTTTTCTACCATATTATCAACAGCAGCATTAGTGGGAGCTGTCAAAAGCACCCTTTCACCTTGTTTAACAGCAAGTGCTATAATTTCCTTTAGCAAGCCTGACTTCCCAGTACCTGGGGGTCCTTGAATCACAAGAAGTGGACGCTTCTTGTTCAAACTCAATGCAATAGCTTTCATCTGAGATTTATCGTAACTTTCAGAATCTAAAAACTCAGCAGGGTCCACTTGATCCCATTTAACAAGCTGATTCCTTTCTAGCCATCGAACATCATCCCTGTCCCCAAAAAGGGTGGCAACAACTGTGATCGAGGGATTTTTCTTCTGTAATCCATTCTTCTGTAGCAGCATTAATGCCTCACAATTGCGCTGTCCAAGGAAAGCAAAAGGGAAGTCATATAATGAATACACTCAATTAACAAAGAAGAATGACAAAGATCTGTGATCCCCAGGCACAACCATCTTTACAACTAAGACTACTAGGAACATGGATAAATTTACACAAGATAACAGTTCAAAATACTAAAAAAGGGGGTCAAGTGTGTCAGACTAGTTGAATCGCAACAATCCAAGGAACACCTTCAGAAGTTTGAAAACTGTAAAACCATACACTTCAACCAGTAAGCAGAAAAATTTCATGATATTGTCAATATTTGGAAATTGGAATACAAAACTCATGAAAGGGAAATTCACTTTTTAATATAAACATGAGTTTTCTTCTGAAAAGCAGTGTACAATACATACTGGAGTTTTACAAAAAAATACATACAGTTCAACTTGACTGTACTTTTTCTACAGTATTTCCAAAAACTAAGATAGACCATGGTTACAAGGACTTCTATGGCAAATCTATCCATCATACATATAATATAATGGCATGCCAAGCAGTAAACAACATGGCTAATGCACCATTATTAATCTACACTACTTTCTAGTTACTTGCTGAGTATAGAAGACTACACTTGAAACAATAAAAAAATTTAAATTTAACTAAATATTCTACTTTATAGATTAAAAAAGGATGTAAATTAAACTAAATAGTCTACTTCATAGATTGGCCAAGCAAACTACAGTCTCATGACTTGAGTGAAAGGATATCATTTGAGACACTGAGGAAGTTCACTTGACTTTATAAATGGTGATATCAAAATGCACCTCATATGTAAGGGCATCAGCCAGCCCTGTTATCCGATCAATACGTACAGTCCTTCCAAATAGCTTGGAAAATGTGGGGTCACCATGGCGAGATTCCATAGCCAGAGTAATGCTACAACCATCCTCTCCAAGATTGTTTATAACACCCTGCATAGTAGATTTTGCACCAGCACCTTTGCTATCACAAATCCTCACACAGACCATGTCACCAGGAGAAAGAGTGGTGGGAGGGAGACGATGATTTCCTTCAACTTTGAACAAAAGCAGATGCATGCCTCCCAATCCTATATCACAAACTTGTTAAATTAGCACCAACTTCAAGGTACATCTACATGCAGAAAGCATCTAATCATGAAAAGTAGTTACAAGCTTTAGCTGTACATCATGGATAGTCAACACAAATATAAAAATCAGCAACTTAAACAAGAATGAAAGACAAACCAATCACAAAATTACACAAGAATATGAAAGGTTGAGTAAGGTCAAAAATTGGGCAGAATTTACAGGGAAAAAAACTATAAAGACAAGTCTGAGTGGGCAACAATCACATACTTCTAATGTCAAATCAGGATCAACTAAGATGGGAAGAAAGCATTGGGTTGAACTCAGAAATTAAATTACAACTCAATGAATAGGATTTTTAAAATTTTTGGATGAAAAATTTATGTAACATTCATTACCTAAGTTGCTGAATCTAAGGTACAATCCCATTCAAGTTTATGAAGGATGAACTGGGATGATGTGAACTCCACAACCGCAAAGATGACCTCTCACTTTGATGATACAAGGTAAAAGAATGAATACGAAGGCCAGTTTTTTCATTTCATACAAAAAGGGAACACATCAAAATACAAAACTAGTCACGAAGATCATTATATTTTCACGATAAGAGTGCCAAATGAAGTTAATAGGCAAGGCTAGGTTGACACAGGCACCTTTTAAAATATTGGCGGGCATATTGCAACCTCATAAATTCCATCCCATGACTTCCAATATATTGCTATTTTATAATGTTTCATCATTAGAACCTTTGTATAATCATAGAAAAGTACACATTAGCTATATTGATAGTATCAAAGGTATGTATGACAAAATGGTAACTAATACTAAAACAATATAAAGAAAAACAAGGGAATTTCTAATGAATATAGGTTTATACCGAGGGCCAATTTAATATCTTAACTTTTTGTCTTGATTATGAATAAAATAGTTAAAGAAATTCAAAGATAAATATCTTGACATATGCTATTTGTTGATGGCATATCTCAGTTGATGAAGATATTGTAGAAATTTATACCAAATTAGAGATTTAGAAATATAGAAAAATATCAAAGAATCAAGGTATTCAACTTAAAATTCATATTACACGTTGATAGAGTAAAAAATCAACACATGTTCATAAATTTCATTATGTTGAAGTCAAGTTGGTAGAAATATGATAGAGAAAATCACTTTTTGCTAATAAATTATCATGTAAACATCATTTTTGATGTTGTTTTGACAAGTCAAACAATTAACATGAGTGAAATTAGGGAAAACTAATCTAATATTTTTCCATTGATGAGTGTGTAATATATACAATATGTATATGGATCTATGGTAGACCTGATTACCCATTTACATACACCATGTACTATTCAACAACATGGATAGATGAAATTTCACTGACATGCATTGATGCTTGATTCCATGCTTAAAATACAAAGAATGTATGCTAAAAAGGACTAAGACCAAATCAATGGAATCTAAGTTAAACAATAATAAGAGCAATGATATGACAACAATCTAAGTCATAATCCTACAACATGAGGTCAATCACGTAAATCCTTCTTCTATATATTTATATCTATACTCAAATCTTTGGTTAAATTAAATAAATTTAAATATTTTCCTACCCAAATAGTTTAAAACCTTTTTTTTTTTTTAGTTTTTTGCACTAATTAATTCTCCTCTCCTAATTAGTGCATTCTTTGGTTTCTAAAGGATATGACCAAACCACCTAAGTTGATCTTTAAATGATGTAACTCGTATTAATTCATGTGTCCAATCCTATATAGTGTGACTAAATGCATTGATTGCTGTTGGTGTGAAACCTTTGTATTATCATTACTGTCTAATTCCACTCTATCCTGCCCCCACCTCGAAAACAGAAATGATCTATTAATTTTGTTTCACATCCATGCTGGAAAAGTGTAGATTTATTTGCTAGAAAGAGCCCGCCTGTTTATATATCTATATTCAATAAACAATCAAACAATAAATAATTCACAGCAAATGTCACCTGTTGATGAGCTGATTGCATTCAAACTGCAAATGGTGTCACACTGTTCTTGTTGTGATTGACCATGGCTGACAAGAAACTCAATTGGCTTTGTGGAATCCAAACTTTTATCAGGAGTAGGAACAGCATCAAGCTCCTCTTGTGTAAATTCCAACTCAGCATCACGTTCAATGCGAAGAAGTTCTGACATATGTTTCACAAAATTATTGATCTCATCTTGTATTACCTTGACCCTGTCAAGGTCCATTCCGAGACCACTATGGCTTAGCTTTGATTGGGAGGCCCTCCGTACAATTGAACGATGTTGAGCTGTCAAAAAATAATGTGAGTCAGAGATCTCAATTTATTGAAGCTAGTCCACAAATTCTAAAAAACTGGACTTTCAGCAAGACATTTTAAGCAAGTGATATAATGATCATATTTAACAACCATGAGGTATTAAATATGTAATGATCAAATTTGGACTGGTGGGCTAAGTATTATGCTTTCACGAGTTCTGTATATAAATAGTTTTAGATCTCAGTTTAATAACAACCCGCATGTGTTCATCTCTTCCACTTTTTCTTCTCAGTTTAATACGATCATGCAAAGCTTTTAGCCTTTTACATATTGGACTGGTATAAGATAGCATGTTATCCAAAGAGCCCAGCAGGAATACAAGAGATACAAGTATATTTGCCAAATATAAGTAATTTAACAAAAAGGGAACTCCTGTATCGATTGCTTTACTTATCAGTTATGCTTTAGTTCAATGACACTGGGTTGGCTCCCCTGTAAAAAAATAAATCTTGATTAGGTGAAGTAACAAAAAAAATTATGTTCACAAAGGCCTCATTTGAGGAGATTTTTTTTCTCCACTTTTAAATTCTCATATATCATCATTATTATACAAATTCTCATATAGTAAATTTTCATCTCACAATTTACTATACAACTCACCACTATTTGATTGATTTATTATGCACAATTACGAGGCATAGTAAATAAAATTGAAAAACGCAACGCAACATCAAACACACCCAAAGTATTTGCATGTGAGAATAGAGCATCGACCATCTACAACTATCGTGCTGAAACAGGAAACTGACCATCATACGAGAAGAAGTACAAAAAGGATATCGGACCTGAGGCGGCAAATTCCTTGAGGAGCTTCCAAGATTCCGTGCCACGCCATTCGCCAACAACACCCCGTCTCTGAAGATCCTGAAGCACGTCCCTAAGCTCCCTCTGAAAGTGGTCAAAGAGTGTCGGGTAATGCGTGCAAGCCTTGAGGCAGAGAGCCTCGACACCTTTTGGCATCGGCACCGCATTCAGATACGGCTGTGCTTGGATAACAAACGCAAGGCTCCCGGATGCGGCGGCCCTCGAGCTAGAGTCGCCCCCAACAAATGCCATCCTTTGTCTCACCACCTCCGTGAACTCCCCCCGCACCTCCGCCCCTGCGAAGTAAGCCGCCATCGTCCTCATACCCTGCGCGACCCACCGCACGACGCATTTCCCAAGCTCCCTCCGCCCCAGCGGATCCCCCTTCTGGTACAGCACCCGTCCGTCGACCGGAAACGCACACTTCTCCCCTTCCTCCTCCTCCTCCTCCTCCTCCTCCTCCTCCTCCTCCTCATCTTCTTCTTCTTCTTCTTCCACACCACTCCCCATCTTACTCCTCTCCAATCTCGGCAAGGACGACTCTTTCGTCGGAGGAACTACAGCGCCTTTCCTGTGCCTAGGGTTCGTGAAGCGTCTCCTACTGGCGACTTCGCCCACGCTTCTTCCACCATTGTTTCCACCAGCTCCTGCGGTCCGGGACCTGCAGACGAGGCGAAGGTGGAGTCGGGGGGTGGAAGAGGGAGGGAAGGCCGAGCGGAAGCACAAACCTGCGGCGGCGGTTGCGTCCATCAGAGGTGGTTGGGATGGCAGAACGTGGAGGCCTTGGGCTACATGAAGCGGAGGGTTGCTCTGTCGAGAGGGAGGAAGACGGGGATGTGGAGGGGAGAGGTGGGACGACGGCGAAGAACTACACGGGGCCCACGGAGATACCGCGGTGTGGCGGTGGTAGCAGTGCGCAGTCTGGAAGTCCGGAACCGGAAGACTCCACTTGGATGGTCCAGTCGCCTCTCGTTCGTCCAACTGCCAAGCGGACAGCTGGGTCCGTCAAAGTTCTTTTTTATTTTTCTTTTGCGAGTGCCGAGTGGTTGTGTTTTGTCTTATATTTTGATATTATATAATTATATTTTTTATTATATATTATAATATTTTAAAGATATTTATTAAATAAATTTTATATTTTTTATTATTTATAAAATAAAATTAATATCATTATTTTTATGTATTTTATTATAAATCATAAAATTTAACTTACTTCACAAAAACATCCAATCAAACAAAGAAAAGTCCATTGATTAATTAGACAACATCAAGGTAGTACTTTTTAAAGTAGTAGAATAGGAAGAAATGAGATTTACTTTTTTTAATTACATAATTTATCATATAAATTTTTGGTATAATTTTTTTTATAAAATATTAAAGATATTTAATAAATATTATTACACATAACTATAAATTTATAATGTATAGTAAAAAAATGAGAAAAATTATTAACTTACCATATTCCACATTCACATTATAAATTACACTTAATACAGGACAACTTATTCTCATTTCTATCAACTATGTCTTGAGTATGTTAGTAACAAGATACTCCAATTTCAATAATTTTAAAGTAATTTTATAAATAATATTAAACTTGTATAATAAATTATAAAATAAAAATTATATAATAATAATAACATGAATACTAAGGTCCCTTTCTTTTTTTACTTTCGAATTTTAAAAGTGAAAAAAAATAATTTTTAGAAGAATTATTTTGATATAAATTTTTTTTTGATAATAAAAAAAATGAATAAAAAAATGTAAATGTTATTATAAAAATAAAAATATTTTTAAAAATTAAAAATGGAAAAAAAAGCCTAAAACTTCAAAACACACCCTTAAACCAACAAAGCGGCTTCCATTAGAAGAATGCAACAAAATAAAATAATTGCAGTTGTTCAATTTTCAGCAAGATGAAAAATGCAAAAAAAAAAAACGAATGGCCCCATCAAAAATTGACAGACAAATTTTGATCCCTCACATCGAGCTCTTCTTTTTCCTCCTCTCCTCCTCGTACTTGCCGGCTAAGTAATCGAACAAGATACCGGCGCCAACACCCACGGCCAAGTCTATGGTGTAATGCCCCCTCGTCGCCAGCAACCTCAGACCCTGCAGTATGTTAAGAGCGTCGAACACACAAGCCAGCTCGTCCCGACCGACTCGTCTCATGTCCAGCGACGCGATCAACCCTCCGGCGACGTGGCCGGAGAAGAAGAGGAAGAATGACACGTTGCCCACCGGGAAATCCATCCCGGAGCCCAAGAACTCCTGCTCGAACCAGAAGTAGAGAAATCAGGGAGATGCGATAGAGCAGGCGGGAGAAAAGGGAGGAGGAGTTGGGGATTGAGGTGCTCACTTTTGGGAGAGGGAGTTGCGTGCAGTAACCGAGAATGCCCCTGCAGGTGAACATGAAGAGAGCCGAGATGGTAGCCCGAGCTCTCTGCTCCACGAGCAGCACCCCTAGAATGTACATCGTTTGCATCGCGACGAACACCTGCGGAGACAAGGAATTCGATGACCATTTCCATCGGGCAAGGGAAATGGACGGCATTGAACCGATCGTGACGCTTACGGTGTTGAGGGCGGCGAGGGCAGAGTTGAGCGTGGGCCTGGCGGAGAGAACGCGATTGAGCGGGCGAGTGAGGACGAAGCCGATGTCAAAGGGGGGAGAGGAGTAAGGGACCATGGAGAGCGTGTACTCCACGCCCATGAAGAAGAGGACGCAGGCCGCGAACGCGAACGGGAGGGGGTGAGTCCTCACCAACTCGACCAAATCGTCCACCGACGACAGCGGCGTTAGAAGCGGATGGCACTTCCTCCGGCTGGGATCGGAGTGGAGTCCGTTGTGGAGGCGGGACAAATCGTGGCGGCCGTCCTCGTCGTCGGATTTGCCGTTGAATCGGTGGACGACGGCCATTGTGTCGGGGAATTAGGGATGGGGGAGGCGGGGAGGTGGCGGAGGGAACGAGGGGGGAGTCGACGAGCCGTCGTGGCGTGCGGCAGAGGGAGAAGAGTCTGACGCGGCCGCCAAATCTACCGTCTACCGTGAATTTTAATTGGACCGTATTTAATCCGTGTCTTCGAATAATTTTAATAATAAAATAAGTAAATTTTTTTAAAAATATATCTTTATAAAGATGGAATTCTTTTAAAAGTTAAAAATAAAAAGAAATGACGATGTCTTAGTCATTGAGCCAGTTTTGTTTATTTTAAGTAGTTTTATTGTGATCATTATTATTTTTAGCATATATCACAATATTTTATAATAATATTTATTAAATAATGTTAATATTTTATAATAAAAAGTTATACTAAAATAATTACATTATAAATTATGTGGTTTTTTTTTAAAACGTGAAGTTCACGTAATTCTATTCCGTAAACAAAGACGCCTTTGGTATAATTAAATTATATAAATCGATACGATTTAATGAATCATGCTTCAAGTATATTTGTTTAAGTAATAGAATTAAGTGAGATAAAATTTAATTTTTTTAAGAAATTACATAATGCATGATGTAAATATTTTGATATATATTTTTAGTATAAAATGTTAAAGTTATTTGATAAATATTATAGATTATTTTGATATATAGTAAAAAATGAAGATATATGATAACAAATGTATAAACAAACATAATCTCAAACGTAGGAAATTTATGTCGTATTGATACGATTTAATTACAATACGTGTGTGGGCGAGGGGTAAGGGTCATGTAACTTACAATAAAGGGTGGTAGGTGACTAAGACTACATGAAACAACGTTTTTTAATTTTGAGAATAGTAAAAAGTGTTTTTTTGTAGATTTTTTTTTTAAAAGTCATTTGCCTACATTGATGTTCCTCTAATTTTGAAATTGTATTTCTTAATGTTAATGTGATTGTATGTTAATGTTGAAATTATATTTTTTAATACTGATGTAATTGTATATTAATGTTAAAATTATATTTTTTAATATTGATGTGATTATATGTTAATGTTAAAATTGTATTTTTTAATGTACAATTGGTTGATATACTATCATGTGATTTATGATTGTGTTGATATTTAATCATATTGTATTTTTTAATGTACTACCATATCAACCTTATCATTATTTAATGTATGATATCAACCTTATCCATATCACATGTATTTTTCAAATCAAAAGATATGAAATGCAACCTTATCTATATCTTAGGTTGTGTTTGTTAACGCAGTGTGATGCGGTGCGATAGGTTACGTGAGATTTTTAGTTTTTGCATAATTTTCGATGACAAATAATGAATAACATACGTTCATCAGTTATGATTCAATAATTTCCAAATTTACCTTAAATATTATTTTAAATAACATTTTTAAAAATATATCAAAAAATTATCACTCAGGGGAGAGCCGAGAAACTGGCAATCAGGGATGTGTACCGGCCAATAGGTTGGCAACCGTGTACTTATCAGGAATCGGGTCAGAGCTGAGTATGGGGTCGGCTGCCGCTTACGACCACCGATTTTCTGTGTGACACTCCATCTCGCCTGTGGCCATCGATTTTTTAATGAGGCACATGATTTTTATTGTACACGTACTATGAACAATATTCGACGTTTTAGCATTACAAGTCTGAATATATTGGGAAGTTAGCGTTAAAAGCCTAAAAATTCTGATTAGTATTATTTTCTCTATAGCCATTAGTCTACGACATTTAGTCTACAAACTGCAGTAACACTACAGCCATTAGTGTACGGCCAGCTATAACGCTATGACCTTTAGCCTACGGTTAGCTGTAACGCTATAGCCTTTAGTCTATGGCCAATCCTATGTCGACTACCCCTTTGATCTTGTAGCCGGTCATTCGGCCACATGTGTTGGCTGCCCCTTTGATCCTGCGGTCGGTCATCAATGAAATTAATCACACAGAATAAGCAGAGCACAGGCTCAAGGGTAATCCACTTTACCCTTGCGTTAGTTCGTGGGTAAACATCTTAATCTTCAAACGCTATGGCTTTTAGTCTCCGACCAATCTTGTGCCGGCTGCCCCTTTGATCCTACGGCCTGGTCATCCGACAGCTCCATAGCCTCTGCCTCTCAACAGCATCCTACTCGGCTACATGTGTCAGTTGCCGCCTCCCATTAGTCGGTTGCCACCTGCGACCATTGGTTTTCCGCTTGATGCTCCATCCTATAAGGCTCCACACAAACCCCAACAATTTCTACATCTTTTTAAATCAATATTAATTAATTAAAAATCAAAAACCACCCACATTAATTTACGGTACTTCCATAAATCTCATCATTATATGCACGGATGTTCCGTTTTTCATAAGAGAGGATTTACGGAACTTCTGTTTTTAAATGTTACAAGATTTACTTATAAATGTTCATATATTATAAAAAATATTGAAAAGATAATTATTGACATGTGAAATTGTATATTGCAATTTTAAATAAATTAACTCTTTTATCTAAATATTTTTTGAATTGTTTAATGTGTACGGTTTATCCTACACAACCACATGTGTTGGCTGCCACCTCCCATAAGCCGATTGTTGCCTGCGGCCACTGATTTTCCGCATGATGCTCCATCCCACCTGCGGCCACTGATTTTTTAACGAAGTACATGATTTTTATTGTACACGTATTGTGAATAGTATTCGACATTTTAGCATTACAAGTTTGAATTTTTTGGGAAGTTAGTGTTAAAAGTCTAAAAATTCTAATCAGTATTATTTTCTCTATGACCATTACTCTACGGCATTTAGTCTACGACGTGCAGTAACACTATAGCCATTAGTGTACGGTCAGCCGTAACACTACGACCTTTAGTTTAGACCAGCCATAATGCTACGACATTTAGTCTACAGTCAATCCTATGCTGACTGCCCCTTTGATCCTACGACCCGGTCAACCAGCAGCTTCACAGCCTCTACCTCTCAATAGCATCCTACCCAGCCACATGTGTCGGCTGCCGTGGCCCGGTCATCCGGTTGCCGCTTGCGATCATTGATTTTCCGCCTGATGCTTCATCCTGTAAGGCTCCACAAAAACCCCAACAATCTCTACATCTTTTTTAATCAATATTAATTAATTGAAAATCAAAAACCACCCACATTAATTTATGATACTTCCGTAAATCTCATCTTTATATGCATGGACATTCCATTTTTCGTAAGAAGATTTGCGGAACTTCTGTTTTTAAAGGTTATGAGATTTACTTATAAATGTTCAGACAACAGTTTAAATCACTTATTTTTCATATATTAAATACCTTATTTTACTAAAGTAATGTACCTAATATTTATTTAACATTGTTAAACGGATGTATGTAACATGATTACAAAGATTACAAATATGACAAATATGACAATCACAAACCTGATTACAAGTTGGAGAACATGAATAAATTAGCTAACACTTGTTACAAGAGTTACATACAACATCATTACAAACATATAGTCATACAAGTCCATTACAACAACGTGCCAGTTACAAGTCATACAAACATGATAATCATATCTACTAAATTACAAGTCATACAAATATGATAGTCATATCTACTAAATTACAACATTACAGAAGTTTTTTCCAAATATAAGACTTGTTACATATTACTATGACATACTCCTCAAAGTTACCCATTGTTCACGGAATCACTTCACATCTATCATACCCATTCTTTGCCATCTTCAGCCAAGGAGTGTGTGACTAGGGTGGTTGCAAGCATAAGTACGTTTGTTTATGATCCTTTTTTCTAAACATTAGTAATCCAAAAACCCATAGCTCGGAGTTCGGCTCAATCTCATCTGCCTCCATTAAGTCCATGCAGCGTTAGAGTGATGTTGTTTGCATCTCATGTACATTGGTTAAAATTGTTTAGATGTATGCAATGTCATCTCTTGCATCTGCTCTCCCTCTTTTAGTCCTCTTCTTAGATGGGGAGTTTACTTCTGTCGTACGTGAATGTCCTCCCTCTCGACTAGTTGAAGTGGTATTCGATGGACCTCATGGTGGTTCATCTGAAAAGTTTGTGATTGTTAGTACATTTCAAACATCAAAATAGTGAAAATCATTTCATGAAACACATATATTTCAATTATCGTATAAAATATATTAGCAGGATTGTATGAATCAGAAGTGCTGCCATAAAGTGTTTCACGTTGCTGCGACACCTTAGAGGGGTTTTGCCCTGAAAGCATACACTTCTCTCCTGTGGCACACGTACCTTCAAACAATCTTTCTAATTGATCAGCAAATTTCAATCCAGTCTTTCGGAACCTCTCACATTGTGGTTCACGTTGTTATCACAATATTCAAATGTCACTAAGAAAAATACAAACATTAAAAAACAAAGCATAATATATTGCATGTTAATAACATATCTAAAAGTACATACCAATTTAAACATCTGCCATCATTCATCACTTCCTCCATCCCAAGTTTTTGTAATTGGATCTCATCCAATATCCGTTTGGTTTGATAGTATTTTCCATAGCTACCAATCTTTTCTCAACTTTTCAAACTTATTTTTAAGTTGAATTCATGTTCTCTTTATGTGTGTTTGTTCCTCAAATACTTTAACTAATTGCTCATAACCTTTCTTGTTAAAATGAGCACCTGGCTTATGACCCATAGAAGTAACATCAAAACAAATATCAATAAAAGTTGATACTAAATTGTCGTCTCAATCAACACGTTGAGATGTAAGGGGTGGTTGACTTGGTTGTGCATCAGCCTCTGTTCTTCTAGCTGAACTTGTACCTGTATTTGTACCAATATGTGTACCTTGTTCCTCGAAAAGATAAGCAATATACTGAGAGTAGTCCCATTCAAAATTGTTCAAAGATGATTATCAAGCAAATCATTAAAAATGAAAATAGGTAAAAAGTACGTAGCATCTCATAATTCATATAAAATGTGCATCATCCCACAATCCACAATAAATTCATTAAAATTTTGCAGCATCCCACAATTGTTCGACAACAAATATAACATTCAACTATTCGTAACATGAACTACAAAAGACAAGTGAAAAACACAATTCGTATAATACATAAAATGAAAATGAAAATATGTAAGTTATGATGTCTCGCACATATTTGTTATTTCATCCCTAATTGTATCTCGCACATGCGTCATCTCATTGTCATCGTACATTCTAACCAGTCAACACTCTCTAAATTATGATGTTCTTTAATGTGCACAGTCCTTTTTTGTTTCTCCAATGCATCGAAATCCACATTTGATTATTGCTCAATGATAAAGTTATGCAGAGTCATATAAGCAAGTACCAATTTCACTTAAGTATCATAATCAAATGGTGGCATTAGGTTCAGTATATTTCATCTCTTCTTCAGAATTCCAAATGTCCTCTTGATCACATTTCTCAAAGATGAGTGCAAGTAGTTAAAATTCTCTTTTGCACCTCTAGGTTGGGAGTGTTGAAACTCGGGTAAATGGTATTTTGTTGTTCTGTATGGGGCAAGAAATCATTTGCAGTTCGGATAACCAAAATTTACAAGATAATATTTTCCTGTACAAAACTCAAGTAGTGAAGATGTGAAGTACGTTTTCAAGCATAACATAGGGCAGAATCAACAAGATAGTTGGTATTTATATAATAAGTAGTGTGTAAATAAAGTGAACCTGGTGGTGGAAAGGGGAAGTGATATCGGAGATTTGACATTGCATGCTTCAAAACTCTATAATCATGTACAATGCCTTCCCACCCAGCTGATGTAAAAATGAAGTGCATGTTGAAGTCACAAACACCTGGTACATTTTGTGTGGTTCACTTTGCATCTCAACCACAACGATATGCAATATGTTAGGATTTTGAGACATACAACACAATGAATGTAGGTTCCATCAAGAGCTCCAATTGCGTTGTGGAAGAATGACATGAACCTTTCATTATCTTTTAGGAACTGTGGTGTGTCTATCAATGATTCTTTTGGTAGAATCACATTAGACATCTACGCTATTATAGCATCTAATACTTTGTGAATATATTTATTAATTATTTGTCTAGAGTGTTGGAGTACTACCCGTATCATTCTATTTTTGCTTCAATGTATACATGTTTTCAAAAATATTTTAACTTGTTCTTTAACACTTACCCAACGACTATCAGTTAGGAGAGTATGCTTTTTTAGAATGGAACATAATCTTCTAAATGTATCTGGCATCATTCGACATGTGTCAAAACAAACTCTCTAATGTCCATTTAACATGTTTGACACCACTTCACCACCAGTGTATTCAACATTATACACTATAGTTTGTGTTGGATATGCTAAATTAACCATGTGGAGTATTTGTGTTTTAAAACGAAGCATCAGCTGAATTGGATCACTAAGATCTAGGTCAAGAAAGTCTCCGTAACTATCCAAAAACCTAGAAAATTAGCAAAAAATTACAAAAATTCATCATTAATGAAATAAAAGTAGTAGAGTAATCTGAGATAATCCTAGAAAAAAACTAATTTGAGATTATAAACAACAATAAATATGGTCTATCTATCTTTAAAAAGCAACGAAATAGATGTAATATTTTACTAATTTTTTTAAAAGTAATCAAATAGAAGTAAAAGTACAAGCATAATTAGATCTAGGTCATTCAAATAAAAGTACAACTATTCATCACTAATATTTGTAATACAAAATTATGAAAAACTTTAACATTTACCTATGAGAAAAATAAAATGAAAATGGTAAAGTAAAAATTATGTATTTACAATATTTACCGTAAAAACCACAAGTAAATTTACAAACTTCATTGAAAAAATAGAATACCAATTTATTACTGAAAATTTTCAATATTCACTGTAAATTTATAATCTTCACTGAAATTTTTTTTAGAAATTTTTGGAAGGTAATCTCACAAGTTCAAATGCAAGTATTTACTCTCTTTGAATGATCATAAAAGTAATGAAATGCTTACTTGTTTGGGTCCATGATGAGGGGCAGATCGAGTGGTTTGGGCGGTCGTGGCGGGAGGAGGGGCAGATCGAGGGTGGCAGATCGTCACTGCGACAGGAGGGGTTGATTAGGTGCGGGAGCCGATGCACGCGGGAGGAGAGGCGAATCAAGCACGGGAGGAGGGGCAGATCGGGTGCGAGAGAAAGGGCAGACCGGCGACAGTAGGGCTAGGGCAATGTGAACACGCATTTTTCTCGAAAAAAGGGTAAGAGTATTATCAAAATTTTATTTATAATTGCTACAGTAAAAGAAACGGTTATATTATGTTGTTTCATTTTAATTACTATATACAACCAATTACGTATAGTAAATATTTCACCTTACCTCGTTAATAAACACAGTATTAATGTACTATCATATTGTTTATGATTGTGTTGATATTTTAATTTTCAAATCAAGAGATACTATGCCTGTATTTGTTAATTGGTTAAGTAAGATGCAGTAGGGCGATGAAATTCCTTTCTATGAATCCTGGTAAAATATTGGAAAAATAATAAATATATATTACATTCAATATTTTAACGTTCATATTCTAATTTTATCGTTATTAATGAAAATTACTTATTTAATAATAAATATCATATAATAAAGTTTATGTTACGATGCAGTGATGTTTAAAACTTTAGTTATATTTATTAATATTTTTTGTTTAAAAAGTGATAGTTGAAATAAAATAAAAATTGATCGATTTACATCAAGATAAATTCTTAGCTAAACTAAATTAAAATTTTATCATGTATTTATAATCACCTAATAAATATCTGTAGACTTAGATCAACCTACAAAAAATAAGGAATCTGTAACATCTATGTGTGTTTATTTACAAGAACATTCAATTCTAACATTTTTAAGAATAATTTCTAAAAATCAAACAAATATGATAAATCTTGTCATTGTAATAATTCCTAACTTCTGGACATTTATTTTTGAAAAATCTTACTTTTACGTGGTTCTTTGTGACTCATCGGCTTAAAAGACGAAAATATTATTTTAATTTCAAAACATTTATATATATTTTTATATAATTATTTACATATATTTTTACATATATCATTACATAATTTAAAATATATTCTTAAATATATATTTTAAATTTAACATTTAAAATATATTTAATAATAAAAATATTTTAAAAAATAAAATATCATAAAAAATCTTCAAATATTAATTACATCATATTTTTAAAATCCTTTAAAAATAAAATTAAACCTTTATAAAATTATTATTTTAAAAACAAATCGAACTCTTAAATTGCAACTTTTTTTTTCTCTAACGAATATACTCTATCGATATATTGGATATGTTTGAAAAAAATTTAATTAACTTCGAGAGTTAAATAAAATTTGAATTAAGAGTAATGAAATAAATAAAGTTAAGTTATATAATAATTAAGGTAGTAGAATTTATAAATTAAAATTAAGACATTAAAATTTATATAAAATTGAAATTAAAATTAAAGTTTTATTTGTTTAGTTAACTTAAATTTTAGTTTCAACTTTATATAAATTTTTATTTATCATCATTATTATATAAATTTTTATACACAAAATTTTTATCTTACAATTTATTATAATTATTTACAAAATTACTTTTAACAACCACCTATAGTTATTAAAGTTAAATTAAAACTAAAATTTCGCTAACACTGTCATCGTAATCTTAACCAAAAAAATGCGGAAAATGGCTCGAGTGGCAACGGAATTATTTAAAACCAGACGCGGAGAGACCTCCGCCCGTCTCGGACACTTGGCGTCGCTTATCGGACTGCCATACCTCCGTTCTCCCGCAATTCGACGCCCCGCCCCTCTTCCTCTCGTGAATTCATCGACATGGTGTCGTTGCTGGAGGAGCTCATTCGGTCGATCGAGCTATGGCTCAAGATCGTTAAGAAGCAGGAGACGCTTGTCAACCCCTACCTGGACCCCGTCCTGCTCGTCCCCGGGATCGCCGGTTCGATGCTGCACGCCGCCGATGAGGACGGCAACGAGGAGCGAGTCTGGGTGAGGATTCTCGGGGCCGATCACGAGTTTCAGACGAATCTCTGGTCCATGTTTGATCCCGAGACCGGTAAAAGCTTGCGTCCTTTTGTCTCTTCTCCGTTGCGTTTTCTGAAATTCGGTTGCGTTTCCAATGGAAAAGAAAATTATGATTTTTGGAGGTGAAGTGCAGTCTCGTTCGGTGTTTTGTTTTGTGCGTATTGCTTGATTTCTAGAAGATAGATTTTTTGTTCTCGATAATGAAAATGAAAATCGCATGCATTTGGCTCTTGATGAGCGTATCGATAAATGTAAATAACGTTTTCTTTTGCGAAATGAGCGTTTTCGGGTTGCAACTTGCAAGCGCATTTGGTAATGAATTTGATCCAACTTATGAAATATATACTTACAATTTCCAAAAAACTGCTACAAATGCGTTTTTCATATCCTAGCTTATTTTCATATGCTAGCCTAAAAAATATTCCAATTTGAACTGAAAATTATAAAGAAGAAAGCCGGGTTTTGCAGCTTTTTTGAAAACATCTGCTTATTTTCATATGATAAATATAAATAATTCTTACCAAATGGGTCTTAAGTTTTCCTTTTTTGCTAATAAAATTTTCAAAATGCAGCATTATTTGTTATAAATTTGCAAACTGTGTCGATTCTTTTTCTTTGTTTGGTTCAGGTAAAACGGTTTGCTTGAATCCAAAAACAAGGATTTTTGTGCCTCAAGACAGATATGGATTATATGCAATTGATGTCCTGGACCCAGATTTGGTATTTCTTTCTTAATTGCATTAGCTTCCCATTTCACGAAAGCATTATTTAGAATCATTTAAGGGTATATGATTCATGATTTTAAACATCATTTAAAATCATGTCGTTTATTGGCACATTTGTAAAATACGCCTATCTGTTTGAGTTTATGTAAGACACATAAAACTCTTATTAGATTACATGGATAAAACTTCATGCAGACCCTTTTTAAGAGTATAGCATTCATAAAAAATGGTAAATTAGTATTATTGAAACCAAACTAAACCGGCTGGTTAAACTAGACCAAACCAGAACTGGTGACCATTCTGGTTTTTTGTCCTAAAACGGAAACCAATATGAAACTATTTCAAACTGGAAAGAACTGGTAAAAACCAGTTCAAACTGGTCAATCATTCATAATCAATCCAATCGGTTTAAACAGTGTTTATCTTTTTACAAATAAACTATTTTTTTCTTAATTTCTTATTTTAAATAATTATTTAAAGAATTATAATTTTTTAATTAAATAGCCACATTTATTATTGTATTTTTAAATTTTTATACATAATCAAGTACTTCCTTTTTATAATATTGTACTTGATGAAATAAGAAACAATATCAATATTTCTTGCCTTTTTAGAAATTTGAAATAAATTATTAAGTGTTACTAAATATAATATACTATTTAATAATTAATAATATAAGTGTATATCTAAGATTTTTCAAAAATATCTAGTTTATGCCATTTCTAAACTCTAAAAATTTGTCTGATTTAGTTCATTTACTGGTTTATGAAATGATGATTTCATCACTGGTTCAACCAATTTGAACCACTTGTTGAACCATTTTGAGCCAATATTGGGAATGTTTCGGTATGATATCTGGTTTGATTTTCAAAACCTTGGTGTAAATTTCCTTTTGAGGGATACTTTGAGACTTGATTGTATGTAAATCAAGCATTCAAATATGGTTAGAAAAGCTTTTGTCCTATCTTTTGGGGTGTGTGTATGAAATCCAACTTTAACGTGGAAAGGATGTATTTTTCTGAAATATGACATATCAATTTTACAGACCAAAACCACTTAAATAATATTATCAATACATTAAAAAATCCAAAAGACCATCATTAACAAAAATAGTGTTAGTGGCATCCTGAAAAATAAAAAAATTCATCAAAAAATCACCTAGAAAATCCCAGGAAGATTATTTTCCAGTTTTTTTGCTCTCTCTTTAAAATTATTTGGGACATCATAAACTTTTTTTGTTAGTAATATTATCTAAGATTTTATAAAGCTAAAAATTCTATTTTTATGTGGTTTTAGTGTGTAAAACTTGCATTGAAAGTGTATACTTCTAAAAATTTCCGTTTTTTATAAATCTATAATTCAAATATCGTAAGAGAAGTTTATCCATAGAAATGTGTAATACTTGCAATGTTTTTTTTCCTTTCCCAGTTACATGGAAAATATGATGAAGTATCTTTAAAAGGAGTTGGGTTGTGTCTTTTTTTTTCTCTTCTTTTGTAATAATATTATTTTAAACATTGGGAAGTTGAAAAGTATGTGTCGCTCTTTACTTTTTTTGCCTTTTGAATGATTCTGGTTAAGTGATTTTTGAGTTCTGTTTTATATCTTATCATATTTTTATTAGGCTTAAATCAAAATATTGTTGAGATTTTTTTTCATGTTTAAGATTAGGCCAAACTAAACCAGCACTGTATACATGCCACATTTGCATGTGGAAAATAAGGATCTTTTTCTAGAAAACATGTGCTGCAAGCAGTGATGTTTGGTTACGAAGTTCAGAATCTTCAATTCATGTCTGGGTTCTTTTTGCAGCTTTTTAGCGTTAATGTCATACAATTCCTCTTGGTCACATTTCATAGCTTTGTAGTATTCTGTTTTTTGCATATTAGACAAATGATTTATGCATGACATGATGACCCAAACCAGGCTGAAGTGCAATTCTTATGATAGACAAATACAAAATGGATGCTTGTGCTAGACATGGTGAAGATTTCATTATCAAATTCCAAGAATATTTATAGTAGTTTAGTATTAATTATAATGTTTATTTAAATTTGAAAAATTCTTATTAGATAGAAAATTGTGGATGATCACTGGTATAACATTAAAAACAGTAATCCTGTTGTAGTATGCAAAATGACTAGATATGGCTATTTGATTGTTGCAGATTATTGGCCAAGAGGGTGTCTATTATTTTCATGAAATGATTGAGGAAATGATTAAATGGGGTTTTCAGGAGGGCAAGACACTCTTTGGGTTTGGTTATGACTTCCGCCAAAGCAATAGGTTTGTTAATTCACATATTTAAAAAGTACTAAATTGATTAAAAAGTTGCTATGGTGCAGAGTCATTTGATATCTTTATTGTATATAACCAAAATTTCTCTTTATAGCAACTACTAAATTTAGTTTTTGCCTCACTAAAAACAATCATCAAAAGTTCTTGTACAATGTAGAGAGATTGTTCATAAATCATGTCTTTAAATTGCTAGAAATTTTTATAAATGAATGCCAAATTGCCAAAGGAACTTTCTTCTATAAGAGACATTACGTTTCATTATATATTGGGCATACAAACTACGAAACAATTTATTCCTTGTTGTTCTTTAAGGAACTTTTAAATCAGAGTTTTGTCTACAGTGAATTTTACCATGGTTTCAGTAAGACAGCTTACTTTGAATTAGGCTTCAGGAAGCACTGGATAATTTTTCTGCTAAGTTACAGTCAGTTTACACCTCATCTGGTGAGAGGAAAATAAACATTATATCACACTCTATGGGAGGACTGCTCGTGAAATGCTTTTTGTCTCTCCACAGTGATGTAAGGAATTTTTGGGAAAAGGAAATTTCCTGTTAATTGCATGTCTTGCTTTTTCTACCATAAGAACGATTGCAAATGTCATACAACTTTTTAACAGGTTTTTGAGAAATATGTGAAGAACTGGTTTGCTATTGCTGCACCATTCCAGGGTAAGTACCAGCTTTTAGTACTTTTTCTATTGAATTATTCTTTTAATTTTTTTCGGAGGAATCTTATCCATTGAAGTATACCTATGAATTTCAGTTATAATCTTAGGGAATTTCTTACCTGAATATCAAATCAATAATTTTCAAAAAATGAGGAAAATATGTTTGATAGTGCATTTTGCGTTTTTCCTTTTTATTATTGTGAACTTTATTGCACAAGGAAATTTGAACATCTTGCAACAGCCACTTGAAGTAGGTGTTTGGATTAGTTTTTGAATCATGATGATTCTTAGGATTCTAATATTTTTGTAGGAAGTTGAAGAAAAAGAATTCTATTAGTACAAATTATTACATAACATTTAAAGATGTTTTCTCATAATATTTCAAATGTTATTATGATGTTTGTTGATCAAGAAGAAGATGAAATAGCTTTCATACATAATTCCTCAATTCTTGGCCTTTGATTCTTTGAATTCCAAGATTTAGTTAAAAATTGACATTTGGTGTTTGTTTCATGGTTAACACAAAAATAAAATCCCTGCTAGAATCTTTAGCAGAAAGTTCATCCAACCAGTCACATAAATATATGAGTCTACATATTCCAAGTATGTTCTTTTATTTTAAAATTAGGGACAGGGTATCTTACAATGCAAGAAATCATATGTTTCATTTTTTTCAGATTTTTTATTTTATATGAAAATTAGGTATAGTTAATCTTGATCGGAAAGTAATCAAAATGCATGGCTTTGAAAAATATCCATGATGCTATGTTGTATTGATTGTAGGTGCACCTGGATATATCACAACTAGTCTCTTAAATGGAATGTCTTTTGTGGAAGGTTGGGAACAAAATTTTTTTGTATCCAAGTGGAGCATGCATCAGCTGGTACATATTGTTCTATATGGTCGTTACTTATATCTTGTTTGTTATTTATGATTTTTTTTTGTTTCTCAAGTTTAGGTTTCATAATTATACTCTATTTCACCTTTGGCTTTGTTTTGTTGGGTTCTTGTACTTCGTTTTCTTTAATGAATTTGACTGCCAGCTGTTTTAAAAAAGAAACATATGTTGATATGCATATAATGGCTGGCCCCACATAGTAGGAAATATTGTATGGGTTGTTGTTGTTATTGTTGTATGTTGATGTCTATATAATGTGCTTCTAATTGAGTTTTTTTAGTCAATAAATTACAGTATAAATACTAGCCTGACAGCTTTGATAAGTTTAATACCTGTTTTACATTCAGCCCTCAATTGAGTTTTTTTTTCAATAAAAGGCAATAAAAGAACCTTTAAAGCAACAAAGCAGTTGATTCCAAATATTTAATTCTCTCTCTATCTAGTTAGGACAATGATAGCGTCAATGTCTACAAGTATAATAGGTGCTCTGATACATATTCTATTCAAATAGAGCCTTTTTTTATAAATACAGAACATACCATTATAGTCGATATGCCACGTGAGTAATGATGCTTATGTCATCTCCATGCATAATTAATATTTCTAAAATATCATTGTTTGTATGTTTATCTTATTCTGAATCAATTTATTTTATAAAGTAACATTGTCCTTTATCAATCTGTGGTCAGAGATCTTTTGTAAATCAATTTTGCATCTTCACTATCTCATATGTATATCAGAAAATTCCGAATATTGATTTAAGTCGCTTATTGTCTTTTGATTCAGTTGATTGAATGCCCATCTATGTATGAGTTACTGGCCAACCCAGATTTTTGTTGGGAAAGCCCACCACTTCTGCAAGTGTGGAGAGAGAGCTGTGATTCCTCTGGCAATCCTTGTGCTTTGCTCGAGTCTTATGAATCAGCAGATGCCATATCTGTCATGATTGAAGCTCTTGCTTGTAACACGGTAAACGTGATTTATCAATTACACTTGATTTTATGGCAAAGCTTATGTGGGTTTTAAAGTTTATGCAAACAATAATTATGTATATTTCATCTTGATGACAGTGAACGCTGCCATTTAGACAATAAATATCTATAGATATGTAAGTAATGTAACTTTCCAGAGATAAAAAAAAAGATACATTCACTTATACCTATATCTTATGCTCAATGGTTCATTAGGATAGATACAATAATCAAAATGCATGTCTGGTCAATCAAGAAAATATCTGCAGATCATGGAAGGCAAATACTTGTAGTAGATGGTCGATGAGACAAGTAGGAAATGGTGATTAGTTTTCCTTAATCATTCACAAATGATATACAAGATATATATATAGAGAGAGAAGACAATTTACACACAACCCCCTTAGTAATATAACAATATGTAGCTAACTCTAACAAGACATTTTATGTTTATGGTAGTTTAATATGTATGGTTTATCATCTAATGATGTAGGTACCATTTTGAAGTATTCTATGTTTGAGCCTTATCTGAATATTTTCAGGGAACTGATTGTTTCTTGTAGCAGGTGGATGCCAATATTTAGTAGACAGAGACCAACATACACATCTATCTATAAAAGTGTTTATATTATAATGTAATACCTAAAACTCCAAATTATTCAATTGTAATCATACTAAATACCAAGTTAGTCTCACCATTCACCAAGGGTTTATCTTGAATAGATTCTTGGTTGGTCTCTGCAATACTAGTAGTTTCTGACATGGCAACAAGATCTTTCATCATGGCCAAAGGATCCAAAAATACGATGCCCAGTGAATATTTTCCCCAATAATCTGACTTAACCGAGTGATCTCTCCATATGCTTGTAAAGAGACAAGGTTCAGGTAATGAACTAGATGACTAAGAAAGGACGAGATGAGAATATTGTTGTTTAATCACTTTAAGGTTCTCATGTCTTCTCCACATGGGATAAGGAGTTATGATCGAGGATGTGGCATTAGCTGATGAGACTTGGAAAATCCCCTAGGAAAGAGAAGATATCTGCTATGACAATATTCGGAAATAAAGTTAACAGTAGTAGTAGGTGTATGAGCAATCTGTTGTGATTCAGTTTCAGTTTTTTGTTTGCGGAAAAGTCATAAGTACTTGTACAGAGGTTCTGTGCTGAGGATCTGGCACAGTTAACAAAAGGAACCACCTAGTGCTATCCCAGGTTGGCTGCTAGAATTCTTCCAGGCAATTGAATGCAGCTTCTATCCTACACGGCACTAAAAACTTTGGTTTTTGATCTACTTGAATCTGAGATATTATCCATATGAATGCATATTTGTCATTGCAGTCTATCTCTGATGGATCATTTCAGCTCAAAGCTTTCATTTTTCTACTTATCATTGGCATGAGCTAACACAGTTGTTAAGTCATGATTGGGGTTCTGTGTAAGCTCTAGTTTCCACTAGGTGCTTGCTTTTTTATTTAGCAGTTTCATCCTATCTATACAACAGTATGGGTATGGCCATATGGGTAAGGAATACATACCCATAAATATTCTTGGGTTTGGGGTTTTTTATTTTTTTATATTGTGTGAGCTGTAAATTTCTGTAGTGTATATTTTCTCAACTTCTTGAATGTATCCTAATGAATACCTGGAGTGTATTTTGATCAATTCAAGCAAATATTGTATTTATATCTCTCTCTAAGGAAATGATCATAAAATAACCGTTCAATTTCTCTCTCTATATATACATATATATAGATAGTTATGCACATATCTATTTCGCATCAACAAATGCTGGCAAAATTTTTCCGACACATCTGTTTTTTCAATTTGTAGACATGGTAATCTCGTTTTAACAAGGTGTTTTTTCTCTTGTATCTATTGAGATGTAACCAATATGTAGAAATTTTACTGATGTGTCTATTTCAACTCACTGATGTTTGACACAAAATTGAAGTTGAATTCCTTGATTTTGAGTGATACTTGTAGATGCATTTATGGCATTAAATTTTAAATTTTGACATATCCATTTTTGTACCCATGTCAATGCTCATACTCATTTGTAATAGGGCATCACAGGTTTCATTTCAGTATACAAATTTTAATTTGATTGGAAGAGGATGAAGTGTACACTACGCTGTTTGACTTGGCTTGCTGCTTTCTTTGCTGACAGGTTGAATGTAATGGCAAGGATATTCCATTGCCATTTAACTTGGAGATTCTAAGATGGGCTGATAAGACTCGTGAAGTGCTAGCAGATGCCAAGCTTCCTTCATCAGTCAAATTTTACAACATATATGGGACTAGTAATGATACTGCTAATAGTGTTTGGTATAATCCTGCATCTCCTTTTTGTTCATGGTTAATGGTTTTTTTGGTCCATATAATACAGAGCCAGAAATTTGAATTTGACGGTTTTTTCTTCACATACACCAAAGAGATGGTTATCTTTGTAAATTTAAGTTGTGCAGAATTTCATAGTCTATGAATTGGCTTACAATGTTTCCATATGATAGAAAATTAGGAAATATGCATTCTTATTTCTGTAACATTAGACAAAGTATTAAGCTCTGCTGATACTTAAATCCATGTCAAGGCATATTGGTCATAATAGAGTATATGACAACATCTAATTCAACCTGGGCACATAATGTCAAAACCAACGTTTAGGAAATCAAAAATCAGAATTAAATAAGAAAAGAGACTGCTTAGTGATTAATGGTTGTTAGTGACTAATCAAATGATCAATCGGTCCCAAAATTCAATTAATTTAAAGATTAGTTTATGTTATGATGTGTGTGTGTAAAGAGAGAGAGAGATAGAGAGAGAGAGAGAGAGAGAGAGAGATAGAGAGAGAGAGAGAGAGAGAGAGATAGAGAGAGAGAGAGAGGGAGAGAGACAGAGAGAGAGAGTGATTCAGTGAGAGAGAGGATGGGCTTCTATTGCACATTATGTCTATTAGATTTTCGTTTTCATGTTGTGGAATGCAACAGCAAGTAGGCGAGGACAGAGAGAAATGTGAAAGCAATGGAAGTAGCAAGACACAAGGAGGCGGCATTGGAGGAAAGGAGATTAGATTAATAAAACAGTCAAAAGGTTACAAAGGTATATATATGATTGGAAATAAATCACAGTCGCTAAGACAAAAAGGCACCATCACAGCCACACAAATAAAAATACGTAAAGTTTTGGAAGGTGAAAAGCCAACACTCACCCTCAAGTTGGCATGTATATGTTATTCATGCCCAACTTGCTTATCATCACTTGGAATTTTGTCTTTGGCAATGGCTTTGTCAAAATGTCGATAATTTGATCATCACTTTTAACAAAAGTGGTTTTGATCAATCCACATTTGATCTTCTCTTGAACAACATGACAATTGAGTTCAATATGCTTCATTCTTTCTTGAAACATAGGATTAGTAGTAATGTGTTGGACAACCATGTTATCACAATATAGTTAAGTTGTGTTTTCTTGCACAATACAAAGATCAGCCAAACTATAAGTTAGTCACGTTACTTCACAAGTTGCATTGGCCATAGTACATGTATTCCACTTCAACAAGCAACCTGAAGACAGTTTGTTGTTTTTTTGTTTTCCAAGAGATAAAAGACTTACCCAAATAGATAGCAAAAGCAGAAGTAGACCTGCAAGTAGTACTACAACTAGCCCAATTTGTATCACAATAACATCTCAAAACAAAATTGTTATTTATATAGAAGATTATCCCATCTCCAATATTTCTTTTAAGGTGTTTAACAACCTTCAAGGTAGCTTGATAATGTTCCTTGTAGGACTTAGTCATAAACTGACTTAGATGGTTAACTGCATAACATATGTAGGTCTTGTTATGGTTAAGTAAATTAATTCTCCAATGATTCTTCTATATTTGTTAGGATCAGAGAGTAAATTTTGACACTTTTGTTGTTTTTAGCATTATTTGTTATTTCCTTATCATGAAGTTTATGCCTATGCCTTGGTGGAAATCCTATAAGCTAGTAGTATTTTTCTTTAGAGTGTCCTGTTTTTTTGCAGTTACTTCACATAGGCTTTTCCTTTTTTTCTATATTCCAATCTTTGTCAGTCCCAAGTTGTTTTTGTTAATAGCAAATGCCATGTGATCATTCATAACAACAGTTGTTATCCACTTCTGTTTTTCTTCTTCAAGTATCACGCAAAATGCAGTGTTCAAATCTGGCCTTGGTCAGATGGCAAGGATTTGATTCCACGTAGTGTGATAAGGTTCGTTAAGACCCATAAGAAACTGAAGCAAGTGATCCTCTTCATCTCTATCATTCAGAGTCTTGAGAACAGAATAGGTTGTTCCACACAGAGATTAACTATGTTACTCAGTCCAAGCTCATCCCACACAGTCTTGAGTTTGGTTAAGTACGTTGTAACAGTATCATTCTGTTGTTTCAATTCTGTCAATTCCTTTTTGATATGGAAAATACGAGTAGAGCTCCTTTGTTGAAACCTATTTTTGAGATCATTCCAAGCGTCCTTGGCATTGTTAAATTAAATGACAGTAGGGACCATGACATTGCACCTCCAACACAAGGAATATTCATAAGATTGACTTTCAAGATTAGTTTGTTGAATGGATCCATCAATGAATCCCACCTTTTTTTCGCAGTGAGTGACATGATCATGGATCTACTCCAAGGCTTGTGGTTATCTTCGTTTAACAATTTACTGACCAACATCATGCCAAGGTTGTCAGAGGAATGGAGAAAATAAGGGCTCATGGGGTTAGCTTCCTAAGGTTTGTTCCCCAAACAAAGGCAAGGAAGAGAAACTACCAAAGAAAAAAACTTAACAATATGTAATCGAGACATGTAGATCAAAATGAGCCATGGAAATGACAAGGAAAAATCAACAAAATGCAAAAATGAAAGAAGAAAAAAAAACTATGAACAAAACGGAAAAATCACATTGTGATGACAGCAACAACACAGAAAAAAGGGAAAAGGGTTTAAAGGAGCACTTGATTGAAGATGGCAAAAGCAAAGGCAGGATCAAATGTTGCAACATAGTTAACTCCACTTTGATACAATATTAGATTTTTGTTTTCACGTTGTGGAACACAACAGCAGGATAGAGAGAAATGTGAGAGCGGTGGAAGCAGCGAGACACAGGGAGGCGATGTTGGAGGAAAGGAGATTAGATTAATAAAACAATCAAAAGGTTACAAAGGTATATATACAACTGGAAATAAATCACAACTGCTAAGACTAAAAGGCACCATCAGCCATACAAATAAAAACGTAAAGTTCCAGAGGGGGAAAAGCCAACCAACAATATCAAAATGCTGTTCTTTATTCCTAAATCATCTACCTCTTCTTCTGTGTACCAATTGTTTATCTATGAATTGCACCATTTGTTTCAATCATGCTTATTGGACATTTCCATCCAGGATTGCCGTTACAATCCCATGCTGTATCACGTTGTGATCCTTAGATGCAATCACATGCTGTGATCCTTTTTGGGATGTTGGATTTGTTCCTAAAAAATAGATTGCAGATGTGATCTTTTTTTTAGATTTTTTTGTTTGATTTTAGGGTGTATTTATGGTATCCATGACAGTACCAAAACTTAATCTTGATCATCAATTTAAAAACATGGCTGGTGAGGTTTGATTACTATCAATTGGTAGCTATTATCTTCTGAGACGACAAATTTATCATAGAATGTTCCTTATTTTATTTTGATTTTTTTCCAATTTGATCTTGTAAATCTCATTGCCCTTCTTTATATCTATCATAAATCACCAAAATTGTGATCAAACCAACACAGTGATGGTGATTTTCTTATAAACAACTGAAAATTAAAATTAAAATGTCTAAATTGTAAAAATAAGACAAAAATGTAAACTAAAACTAAAATGCCAAAAAATTGTATAACTAAAATGTTACACATGCGCATGTGTATGCAAATATTACATTCAGAAATGTGAGTTCAAGAAAAGATTCTATTCATAACTTGAATTACTGATCCATCTTTTTACAAGGATGTTCCACTTAAGTTTTATGATATGGTTGTATAATACTTGTAACATGTTTATTCCCGTATTTATAATATCACTATGGTTCAATCTTATCAAATTTTTAAAGTGTGTTATTCTTGACAATTCAAATTAGGAATGAATTTTTCGTAATTCAGGTAGAGAAGGTTGGTGGTTCAATCTTTTCAGATAGTGTGTGTGTGTGTACACGTGTGTACGTGTGCATGCGCTCAGGTAGAGTAGGTTTGTTGTTTTTCATAATGGTAGCTTATAATATATCTTTAATATGCAGTTATGGAAATGAAAAGGAGCCTGTTTCTGACATTTCAAAGTTGCCCTTGCTCAAGGTAGATCTTTGTAAAAGATGTATTTGCCTCATAGAATGTTTAATTTTCTTCTAGGGTAAAGGCATTGCAACTATCATTCAAATTCCACCGTGCATTACTTGATAAACGAACAATATTAGATGCATAGTCGTTTGATGTGGATATTTATTCATTATCTTGAGCCCTAGTTGAAGTCCAAACTGTAATCGGCATCTGTCATTGTGGAACTTCATGGAATTTTAACAGAGCTAGATATATGACAGGGGTCTGATCTGGGCTATGTAGGAACTAGGAAGCAACTCTATGCAAGCATTAAAATTTCAGTATCCGTGCCTTTAAAAGGTGCTTTTGAATTTGCTCTCTTTTTTACAGGCAGAATATTTATGTGTTAATGGCGATGGATCAGTTCCTGCTGAATCAGCAAAGGTACGTTTTACGCATGCTCTAATCTAGGTGTCTAAGCCTTCAGCCTTTTATATTTACCCATTTTATGGTATTTTGGTTGATAAAGTATCAATTTCTAGCTCAAATTTGTTTCACTTTGAAAGGCAGTTGACTTTATTAAATCCAAACTGTTAATTGTCGCAAGGTTTCTCCATTTGTTAAGATATATAGTGTTCTTTTAATTTGCTTTTTCTTGAATTTGGTGAAAGCGAAGATAAGAATCTTCTCATGTCTCAGGCTGATGGACTCGATGCAGTGGCAAGAATTGGTGTGCCTGCTGATCATCGAGGAATACTTGCCGACCGCTATGTGTTTCGGATGCTTGAGCATTGGCTCAGAGCAGGCGAACCTGATCCCTTCTACAATCCAATAAACGATTATGTCATCTTGCCAACCGCCTCTGAAATTGAAAGCATGCACAGGGAAGTGGCACAGTTGCCTGGTATTAAAGAAGAATGGGAATTTGTCTCTTCCAAAGACAGCAATAATGACAATGGTGGCACCGACGATGCTACCGATAACTTGGCCGTGGGGAGAGCATCTGCTGGCGCCCTTTCAATTTCATCGTCGACGATTGAACCCATTTGTGCTGTAGAAGCTGAGGCAGTCGTTAGTGTTGCCACGTGAGGATGAGGCAGATATGACAAGCTGATCTATCACCGCCGGGTAATTTCTCATCATCTAATGAATGACTGAAGTATAGATGTACATGCCGAAATCAAGTTGTACATAAACCCAAAGCCTGTGTGATCTTAATGAATCGTGTGCTATATATGAACAAGTGCCAATGTATATAAACTGATACACATGTGAATAAAAAAGATAAGTACATTAGACCTAAAGCGATTTTGAATTCTAGTGTTCTGCTGCTAGCCGTATGTCTGGCTTTTGCATGGCTGCGGTGATCAATTGACCACATCATGTGCGACTGTTTTCGACAACGTTTTTTTTAACAGTAGTATTCTTATATTTTAAAATTAAAATGTTAAAGAAAATTACTACTTTCAATGTAGTTCAACTATCACAGTAAATTTTGACGGAGGATTTATGTTTTTGAAAAGTATAAAAAATAATAATAAATAGTGAAAATTTTGATTTATTATTTGTTATCATTTTTTATATTTTTTAAAGACATTGTTGTATATATTTGTGGTGTTGGTGGTAAAGATGCATTGGAGTCTTTTATTTATTATCTTGCTTGGTCACATATGGACCGTGAAAATGTAAAATGAATTCGGTTTTACTTCGGATCACCGTCAATTGATTGATTATATATGGAATTCGAAGTGGAGTAGAGGTTTTTTTTTACAATGGTAGTTTTTTGAACTCCATTTCTAACTTTATATAAACTCTGTATCATTATTATCATATAAATTTTAATATATAAATTTTCATCGTACTAATTACTATATAGCTCTAACTTTATTTATTTTACTATTCTCAACTTTAATAAAAGTGTCAATAGGTTATATCGACATATCTCAAATTTTTTATAAACTTAATTTAAGTTGTGTTGTGCCAACTTCAATTCTTTAATTATGTTTTGTTTTATTAAAAATTAATAGAACATTAATATAATTTATAAATACCAATTAAAAGTATGATTTAAACTCATATTGACAAATTTAAACCACTAAGTTATATACAATGTATATTACTTAATAAATTAAACAAAAATACAAAGTTTTAAAAAATTACAAAATAATTTGTGTTGAAAGTATGAAAATGCAACCCAAACATGATACGTCAAATCATGTTATGTTGACATATTTGATTATTTTAGGTCATGTCATGCTCCAATTGACACCTCTAAGTTCCAACTCCATTGAACCCTTAAGCTGGAATTCTTCCAAACAAACTTACAAAACTTGTGTGCAAATCTCAAGAAGTGGAAAATTATGTGATTCTTGATGAATGTACACAAAAGAAAAAAAATTGTGATTTATAAGAAAAAAATTGTGTTTTTACGTCCAATCTGCAAAGGCAATCTCCTCCGGCATTGATGAATTATTTTAATTACAAAAGGTAATAAATGACAACAGCATTTTTTTTCTTTTTATTATCCCCTCGTTTGCGAATTAGTTTCAATAACTTCAATTTCAACAGAGAGTTATATTTTTCAAATTTTAATTTAAAGTTATATAACTTTAATTTAAAAATATGTTCAAACTAAACTTGTTGAATTTATTCACAAATAATTCTAATATATTTTTGTGGTGGTTCATGCATGGCACGTGAGTCTCCTTTGAGCTGCATGCACCAATGGTTGCACGTAGCTGTAATCCATCATCGATAGCGTAAAATATGCATGAATGCAATGTTAATTTCGTGAAAATGATAATATCATTTTATTATCAATGTTAACGTTAACATATCTCATTCATTTTTGTTATTTTTTCGAGATTATTAAACTAAACAATGTTTATATATATATATATATATATATATTAATTTTATTAAAACTAATTGATTAATGAAAAATTACTCTTAAGTGATGTATAAATCGTAATTTTACTTGTAATTTTGATACGAGACTATTTCTTCGATAATATATTTACTTATCAATTTTGATACGGTAAAAAAAAGTTAAAGTTAAGAGTAATTTTACTAATAGTATTAAAACTGTATAATAAATTTTAAGATAAAAATTTATATATTAAAATTTATACAATAATAATAACACGTGAAAATTTACAAAAAAAATTAAAACTCCATGGAAAGAAACCATAAAATTTGATTATTGCATGTCGTTAATTGTAGATGCAAAATTTGGAACATTTCTTTTGGATTTTTTGAATATTACTTTGGTGACTTTGATTGTGAGTAAATATAATTAATGATTAGAGATGAGATGTGAAAGTAAAAAAAGTTAACCATTTCTGAGATAGAAGATTAATAAAAGTTAAACAAGATGAACTTGATTTTAGCTACTACTAACCGGTTAGTTAGTGTAGTTATAATTCTGGGACCACAATAACCCTTAAATAATTACTCATAATAGACGACGTGGAGCAATCAATCACCGATCGCCAGGCTCAACTGGGTGGTAGTGACGACGGCGGCGGCGGCGGCGGCGACGGCTGCCGTTGCAACGCCACGAGGGAGTGGTACGCTCCGGACCGTCCCTTGGCCAGGAGTGCCTCATGACTTCCCTTCTCCACCACCTCCCCCTTGTCCATCACGGCGATCACGTCGCAGCTGCTCACGGTGCTCAGCCTATGCGCCACCACCACGCTCGTCCTCCCAACCATCACCCTGTCCAGCGCCTCCTGCACCACGCTCTCGGACTGGCTGTCGAGCGCGCTGGTGGCCTCGTCAAGCAGCAGGATGGCCGGGTTCTTCAGGATGGCCCTGGCGATGGCGATGCGCTGCTTCTGCCCGCCGGAGAGCTGGAGCCCCCTGTCGCCGCACCACGTGTCGTACCCTTCCTTCAAGGCGGTCACGAAGTCGTGGGCGTTGGCGGCCCGTGCCGCGGACTCCACCTCGGCCTGGGTGACGTCGCCGTGGGGTGCGCCGTAGGTGATGTTATCTCTGACGGTGCTGGTGAAGAGGGTGGGCTCTTGTCCGACCAAGGCGATGTGGCGGCGCAGCGCGCGGAGGTGGTAGGATCTTATGTCCTCGCCGTCGATTCGTACGGTTCCCTTTACGGGGTCGTAGAATCGTTCGATCAAGGCGATGACGGTGGACTTGCCGGATCCGCTTTGGCCCACAAGCGCGGTGGACTTGCCGGATTCGATGAAGAGCGAAAAGCTTCGAAAGATGTTGGCGGCTGGCCTCGACGGATAGTAGAAATGCACGTCCCGGAAATCGATTTCTCCTCGGATTCCGTCCGGTCGACGGCCGTCGGGGTCTTCCGGTTCTATCCGCGTGTGCCGGTCGAGCACGTGGAACACCGATCCCACCGCGTCGGCTCCTTTGGCGAGATCGGTGGTCATGCTACCCGCGTCGGCGATGACGCGGCCGGTGCTAATGAGGACCAGTAGGGTCTGGAACAGGGCGGCGGAGGTGATGTGGCCTTGGGAGACGAGTCTGCCGCCGTACCAGAAATCCAGTGCCCAGGAGCACGTCATCAGGCATTGCGAAGTGCCGAGACCAAGGCCGGCGTACCACGATTGCCTCACGTTCTCGCGCCGGGGGCCGTCCTGCGAGCGGTCGAAGAGGTGGAGGATGCGTTCCTGCGACGAGAAGGCGGTGAGGGTGTGGACGTTGGAGATGGCCTCGGCGGCGAGCTTGCCGCTCTCGCCTTGGGCCTTGATCGCCTTGTCCGAAGTGGTCCTGAGGAGCACGCGACGTGCGTAGAAGCACATGATTATAAGAGGCTGCGCCGCGATCATGACGAGTCCCAGTCTCCAGGCAATGGCAAGGCCCATGGCGCAGGCGATCGTCACGGACGAGGTGGCCTGCACCAGCAGCTGCATTCGATCTCCGACGAGCGATCGAACCACGCCGGCGTCTTTCGAAAGCCGTGAGCAGAGGGCGCCGGTGGAGTTGTCGCCCTGATCGAACCACCCCACTTCGAACGTGAGCATCTTCGACACCATTCTCTCCCGCACGCGCATGGTGAGACGTTCCCCCATGATGGCAAAGCTGTAGTGCTGCACGACGCTGGTGGCGAAGGAGAAGAAGGTGAGGCACAGGAAGAGAAGCGAGTAGGTCCTGGTCTTCGATTTGATCTCATCGTGCTCTCCCAGGAAGTAGTCGGATATGGTGCTCCCCAGAGCATACGCATATACTGGTTGGATCGCACCGAACAGTACGGCACTCAGGCAGCCAACAACGGCCTGCCGCCACTCCGGTGCGTTGAGTGCCAAAAGTCTCCGAAATGACGGCACCGCCGCTGGTGCCATGTCTTTTGACTCACCATGCTCTGCCCCACCTGAGTGGGAGGAGCTCCATCCGCTCGGTGCAGCAGGGGAAGGCCCCAAACTCAACACAGAGCAGGCTTCTTTACCAGCGCCGCTGCTTTCTCCACTACCACAGTCACCACCACCCCCACCACCACCACCACCACCACCGCACCGTTCTTGGAGGTGCACCAGCGAGGCATACGCACCATCGGCGTCTGCAATAAGCCCGCCATGCGTTCCGACCTCCACCACCCGGCCCGCGCCCAGCACGGCGATGACCTCGGCGTTTCTGATGGTTGAGAGGCGATGCGCAATGATTATCGTGGTCCGACCCACTGCGGCGAGCTCGATTGCTTCCTGCACCTTCCTCTCCGACTCAGAGTCCAGTGCACTGGTGGCTTCGTCCAGGAGAAGGATCCTGGGAGACTTGATGATGGCTCTGGCAATGGCAATCCTCTGCTTTTGCCCGCCGGACATCTGCACTCCTCTTTCACCCACCTATTCCAGTTGCAGAACCCAAGTTAACCACCTCCTTCTTATTATATATATCTCATCAAATAACTTTTAGCATTGTATATTAAAGAATGAAAGCCACAGCGCACCTCACAGCAATCAACTCTAATAATTCGACTAATTACGACCACCAGTATACATGATTGAGAATAGGATTTAAATCACGGACAGAGGTGTAAAGGCCGGAAGATTCTTCGGAACCATTTTAATTACCATTAGTACTCGCGATTGGATTCTAATTTTGCATTCATTTTTGTTATCATGGTAGTGATTTTGTATTTAGTAAAATTTAAAGTAGTTAGTACGGTAATTGGTGACTAATGTCGAGGATATGTGATGAAGATGGGGGTATGCATGGTTGAGGATCGGAGCTGATCACCTGTGTGTCGTACCCTTGAGGGAGCTGAGATATGAAGGCGTGGGCGTTGGCGGCCTTGGACGCCGCCGCGACTTCCTCCATCGTAGCGTCCTCCTTGCCGAAGAGGATGTTCTCCTTTATCGACGTTGCAAACAGAGCCGGCTCTTGGCTTACCAATCCAATCTGCGACCGCAGCCACTTGAGGTGGAGTAGCTTGATGTCCAATCCGTCGAGCAGTATCCGCCCGCCCGCCGGATCGTAGAATCTTTGCAGCAGCGAGATCACCGTGGATTTCCCTGAGCCGCTTCCTCCCACCAGAGCAACCTTCTTTCCCGCTGGCACCCTCAGGTTGAAGCTTTCAAATATGGGGGTCTCTGGTCTCGATGGGTATGTGAACTCCACCTCCTGGAACTCCAACTCGCCCTTCACCTCGTCCAACACCTCGCCGCCGGCATTATCCGAATCGATGCTTGGTATCCTTTTCATAACCTGCACAATCCGCTCCCCGGCGGAGACTGCCTCCGCGAAGTACTTCACGTTGGACAGACCGGAGCCTAAGGACCTGAAACGTAAGGAAGAGGGCTTTTTTTCCTCCTTTGGATCGATGGTAGAAAAGAAAACGTTATAATTGATAACCACAGATACAGATGAAGCCGGCTTACAGGCCACCCAATACGACGGAAGCGCCGGCGGCGAAGACGGTACCGCCTTCCTCCCCGTGGTACATCACTAGTCTACTGCCATACCAAGACATGAATGCCCAGATGGAGTAAGTAATAGAATTGCTGCCGATGGCGACACCCTTCGTGAGGCCCTGCTTCAGGCCGAGCTTCACCGACCCCTGCAGTGCACGGGAGAACTCGGCCATGGTCTTCTTCTCTCCGACGAAGGAGTAGGTGGTCCGGACGGACAAGATCGCCTGCGTGACGATTGTGCCAGCCTTGTCGTACTCGTCCCTCATCTTCCTCGCCAGACCTATCAGAATCCTTCCGTACATCAACCCCGGGATTACGAGGAGAATTATGGAGGGGAAGGCCACCAGCGTCAGCCGCCAAATGAGAACGAACGCTGTTATGTAGCTTCCAAAGAACGTCGAAGCGTTCATCACGAAATTGGGCACCTGCAGAGACGCCAACCCAATCCGTCATAAAACAAGAGAAAGAAATCAATCATATCGATCTCACAAACTATCAACAAATGCATGGTGATGAGCAGCAGAAGCAGCAGCAGAAGAAGAAGATGCCTTTACGGATAGGACATCCTGGATGACGAGGGAATCGCTGGACACGCTTGTGACGACTTTGGAGGTGTTGTCCGGCTGGAGATCAAAGTACTCGATGTCTTGCCGGAGCACGGCCTTGAGATATCTCGTCCTCATCCTCGACGCTTGACGCTCGGCGGTTCTCGTCCAACAGTACCCCTCTGCTCCAAACAAAGCGTAAGAACCGAATCAAGCTTGCAGCTTGCTCGTCACCCAGATCAAAAGATGAGGTAGCTCTCATCAACTCACCGAGAAAACATGCTACCCAATACGAAGCAGAAACGTACAGCAAGTACACCACACTCTGCAGGGTGAGGAAAAAATTGGAAAGCAGTGAACACTTACTATTATTAACCATATAATCTGTACACAACGGCTACAGCCAACCTCGTTGATGCCATCTTTGAAGGTGTCCACGGTATCAGCCCCGAAATTGCCAAGCTTGTTGAAGAGCTTGCTGATGAGGAGGATGATGATAGGGGTACCAAGGCCGTCTCCTATGGCTCCCAAGAACCCCAGAGCCATTAGCCACATATCTACCCTGTCTGCATGCGTGAAAACTGACCATACTGAGGAGGAGGAAGAAGGTGAAGAGCTCCTCCTCCTGCTGCTCTTCTCCATGTTTTCCTCCTCCCCTGCTTTCTTTCTCTCCTTCCCCATCTCTCTCATGTCCTGCCTGTTTTCTGTGGAGGGTGGTTCATACTTCGTCAAAACGATAATAATGATAATAATAATAATGAGAGGCGGCTGCAGAGGAAGATCATGCTCCCCCGTTTTCTGGTCCAACGCTTCGCGTATCAGTGCACAATGACCGAACTAAGTGCACCGTACAGGAATCTACAGTTCTATTCCTTTTTTTACATCTCGAGTGAACTTTCAAATTTTCAATAGACAATGGGTGGTGGAGAAGAGTGTATTGGAAATAAGAAACATCGTGCATTTACTGAAAACATTATCAAATAATTTACACTCATGGTAATTTTTGTCTCTAGTCAAATTTGAGAGAATCAAGGTTTCGTTTGATAACGATGTTGTCAGTATAGAGGTAGTTTTAGTAATAGTAAAGAGTTAGATTTAAAAGTAATGAGATAAATAAATTAAAATTATATAAAATTATATAATAAAATTTAACAATTAAATCGTACCGAACTTGATCAACACAATTCAGCGGCTAAAAAATTCAACACGGTACATTGACATCGATACATTAATTCATGGCAAGGAATGAGATTCTAAAAACTAGAATTTATTCGAAAATACTACCCAATTACAAGTAACACGGTTGAACAGACCACCTCATGAAGCGGTACCTCAATCACTGCGGAAGCGAATCTTGCGTGCTTCCCACTTTTGGAGCGACGAATAAGTGGAAGCCACCGGCTCCATTGCTCTCGTAAACCGCATTATTCCAAAATTCCGAGCCAACGTGGTAAATAAAACCTAGGTATACTTAACAAGATGTTTCAATTTTAATAATAATTAAAAGTTAAAGTTTATAATAATTTTATAAATAAAATTAAAGTAAAAATTTATATAATAATAATTACATACGAAAGTTTACAAGATACTAAAACTCTTCATTTCCAAATGCACTTTGATTTGGCTTCTTTTTTAAAAAATATTAAAAACCACAGCTTCGGCCAACGATGGACAGTTATTTTTAAAAAAAAAAATTATTATTTTAAAAATGGAGTAGATTGTGATGCTTTTGTATAAGAACTTTAACTTTTAAATTTAAATTTATAATGCTACTTTTTAAGTAGTGCTGAAAAAATTATATTTAAAATATTAAAATATTTAATTTTTTAATTTTTATTTACCTTTAAATACAGATTTTTCGCATAAATAATCTTTTAATTTTTTTCCTTTCTGAATTTTCTATTTTCATCGTCGTTTTCATTTTCACTTTCAGATTTTCGTTTCTTTAATTTTAAAATGTTTTTTTAGTAAAGTAAGTTTAAAAGAGTATTGAAAAAAGCCGACGGTATGGTTAAACTTACGCTTTATATCGTAATAGTCTTTTTTTTTTTCCACTGTCAAGTAATTTATGTACTTTTTTGGATTTTTTAATATAAAATGAAAGAATTTATCACTGAAAAAGAGAAGGAGAAAAAAAAATTACAATAACCCAAAAGACGAGGAAAAAGGCTGATACTAAACGAACTTCAATGTGTATTTATTTAAAAGATAAAATGACGTGGGATGAGATTTAAATTTTTAAAGAAATTATATAATTTACGATACAAATTTTTATATAATATTTTTAATATAAAATATTTAAATTATTTGATAAATATTATTATATATGATTAAGATATATATTTAAAAAATAATAATAACAATACTTAAATATATATTAAAAAAATAAAAAAAAACATGATAGCAATGCTTAAATAAACTGGATCCTGTTATTTTTTTCACTTTCGCACTTTAAAAGAATAAAAAAAATATTTTTAGAAAAATAATTTTAAAATAAAAAAAAGATAAAATAAGTTTGATAATAAAAAAGTAAATTATAAAATATATAAAATTAAAAGTATTTTTTTTAAAAAAAGAGAGTATAAAAAAAAAAAAGGCTTTAGTCTGAGCTGCTGTATAACGAGTGATTTTATTATACAGATATTAAAATTTTCATCGTGCATGTGGCGCACGCATTATTAAATCACCTTATTAACAAAGGAGGTGGAAGTGACCTTGATGAGTGAGCTCACTCAGAATGTGGCTCACAGTTGTAACGCGTTCGCTTTTCGGATAGTGTGACAATACGTACTCGTTCGAACTTATTTTTATTATTTTTCCACGAATTTTACGAACGCACAACGGCACAAGAGATCAATTGTTTTTTTCTTTTTCCTTTTAACATTGTGTACAAGGAAAAAAATTTGTTAAAAACTTTTAAAAAGTTTATTAAAAAATGAAAAAACTTCTTTCCTATTTATAGTAAGTATTTATATATAAAAAATTTCAGATTTCAAATATTTTGATGTCATTTTTATTATAAATTATTGATTACTTTTAATTATTAAATAAATATATTATTGTCAAATAGATACATCATATATTTATAATTATTTATTTTTCAATACGTATACAACGCATTTTTGTTAAGTTATGATCTTTGTATTGAAATTTTCAATTAAAGTATATGTAAATGTATTTCTCTCGACAAAAATTATGATTAAAGTATTTTATATAAATGTATTGATACGATAATTCAATCATTATATAATATTTAATAATTTTTATAATATTATATAAGTTTACAATGCATCGTAAATTATTTTTCATTTTCTATCCATTACACAGATACCTAGAAAAAAAATTTCCTTGATGTACACAAAGTTTAGGAAATTTTTTTGAAGTATTAAAAGTAGTAGTATTAAAAATACGATTATTGAAGTGTTTAAAATTTTTTAAACTCCAAATTACATGTAAAACATAATTCATGATCACTCTAACATCTTTTTGGGAGATAGGACAAGTGTTGTCTCCTTCTACCTCATAATTGACAAAGATCGAGGTTGACAGAATAATTCGTTTTTTGTCGGAGACTTAATCCCTGTATTAGGTGTAATTTTTTAAAATAAATCTCTTATTTATATATGAGGTAGGGTCCAATAAAAAATAAAAATACAAAGCTAATGATAAGGCAACGGAGACTATACCTAGGATTGTATTTATTAATAAGGTGATCTGAGATTTTTACTGTATATTATTAGTTATACATAATAATTATAATAAAATAAGATAAATAACAAAAAATAATAATAATTATATTACCTTAGAAATCACAACATACACAGGTATTCCTCCAAAGGCTTTTGCCCAGAAATCCAGATAATTGGGCTTCAACGGAGCCTTTCTCTGGGATTGATGAATAAATTAATGTATTATTTATACATTTGTTACTGTACATAATTATTTTTATTATATACCTTAATTACGTATAATAATATTTATCAAATAACTTTAATATTTTATAATTTAAAATTATATCAATCATAAATTATATAATTTATTAAAAAACGTAAATTTCTATCTCACCAACTTCTACATCAAGACAAACACACCTTGCATTAACTTCCCTTTAATATAATTAAAAATCAATATAACTAAAAAAGGAGGTTGCTTACGACTTAGGTAGGGTTTGTGTGAAATAAGTGAAAAAGAAAATTTAAATTTTTTATTATTATTGAAATGTTAAAAATTTAAAATATTTTTAATTTTTTTAAAATTAAATATAAATTTTTCTATATTTTCGTATGGTACATAAATGATTTCATAAAATTTTTTATTTTTAAAATTATAAAAATAAATTTTTTTTATTAATTTTTAAAAAACACAAACACCCCTTTATGACAAATTGTGCGAGGAAAATTCAAAGGTCAGTGGGTAGTCACGTGCATTCGACGTGATCTCACCCTGCAATTTGTGGCTGGAGCGGTATCGAGTTGTCCGGCGAGTCCGATCCAGATCACGGGCGGCGGCAGCGCGGTTGTGTACCCATCGCAGTTGCCAAGCTCCCGCTGGTCATGCCATTCTTCGTCGGGAACCGGCGAGGAACCGGACTAGGTCATTCTCTTCTCCCTTCCGTGTCCCCACGTCCACGCTCCACCCGCAAATCCACCACCGCTTTCGCCTCCCCCGCCTTTACCTCCTCCACCCGCCGCCGTACAACCGTCCTCTCCCTTTTCTCGCCGAACACATACCTATTCACCCTCGCCCTCTTCATCTCCGTCGTTTTCTTCCTCTTCGTCTTCGTCCGCCACGGCTTTCCCACTCTCTCCTCCCCTCTCTCTCCATCTTCCCATGCTGTCTACCGCCGCTCCTCCTCCCTTCCCCGCCCGATACGTCATCGCAGGGCTTCCTCCGCAGGCAGGGCAGCGGTGGTGGACATTACGACGAAGAATCTGTACGACCGGATCGAGTTTCTGGATGTGGACGGTGGCGCGTGGAAGCAGGGGTGGCAGGTGAAGTACGCCGGGGACAAGTGGGACAAGGAGAAGCTCAAGGTATTTGTTGTGCCTCACTCGCATAATGATCCGGGGTGGAAACTCACTGTCGAGGAGTATTACAATCGCCAGTCCAGACATATCTTGGATTCCATTATTCAGACTCTCTCCAAGGTACTCCACTTTTTCAGTTTAGATCCAGAGAAATTCCTTTTATTGTTGTTTTGTGGAATGATTTCGAAAGTTTATTTAGTTGGCTTTTGCCGTGGTCGGTATGGTGGGTATTAGGACCATCGCCGGAAGTTCATATGGGAGGAGATGTCATACTTGGAGAGGTGGTGGAGAGATGCGTCCACATCAAATAGGGAAAGTTTCACCAAATTGGTCAAGGATGGACAGCTGGAAATTGTGGGTGGTGGCTGGGTGATGAATGATGAGGTAAAAATTTTAAATTTGATTTTTTTAGTTGAATTGATAATAAATCTAGGCGTAAATGTTTCTTCTTCTTCATTTTTTGTCATGCAAAATCTCTATTCGAATTCTATAACTCATTCCCCCAAATTCTTCTTGTCAAGATAATTTTAGTGATTTGGAGTTGATTTTTAAATTGTGCTTATTTAAGATTTTGCAAAGGGTGAAGATCCGTCGGTTTAGGCATTGGAGTTGATTTAGTTTAATTCTCATAACCTTTTGGATCTTTTTTGGTTACCCATGTCAAAAATATGGAAATCTACACTTTAAACATTATCTAAGGGTTTAGACATTAGATATTCATAAAAATTCCATATCTAGAGGATTCTACCATATGAGTTTTTTTCATAAAATTGTGTTAGATGAAATAATGTATTAGGGTTTTAGATGTGTGTGTGGGTTTAGTTTCGCATTATTTAAGTGTCATTTACAATGTGGTATTAGTTTAGGATTTGAGAGTTTAAAAGCATGAGAAATCTTAACAGGGAGGAGGGAAACCCTAGCCATCACTCTCCTAATCACCATCGGCCATCCTCTCCATGCCAACCCTCCATTCCCAAGACAGACCCTAACACTCCACCTCCTTAGCCATGCCTATATCTTTGTGGGTCCCAACCCTCTTCCCTCCTCATCCTTTGCCTCCAATCGTCAATGATGGTGGCAAAAGCCCATACCATCCCATCTGATGCAGCAACAATGCATGATCATCTCATTGATGCTCTCTTTGCCTTCAATGGTTGCTTAATGTCGACAATTGCAGTAATTGGAAATTGGTCACCTACTATGATGGAAAGCTTCCTTCCTCCATTGCCAATCTCACTGCCCTCTCTTGTTATAAGGTTTCAGCCAAACGTGCACAAGATTGTATAATCATCAGCAGTTCACTTGTGCCTGTCACTTATTTGTGATTTTGGTTCATGTTTAAAAATTAAACAATTTATAGTTGAATGGTAATAACACATGTGTTGGTTATATTTTTTCAACTAAGTTGTTTGTGTCTAGACAGTAGTTTCCTTTATTTGAGGTTGTCAAGAATAAGAGAAAGAAGAAAATTGTATTGCTAAGATAACATAAGACCTCTATTTATAGAGGTTACACAAAGATAATAACAACTCATAAGCAATGCGAGATTAAACCCACACATCTAACTCTTAATAAATCTTTTACTTCTAATATTCTCCCTTAAGTTGAAGCATCCAACTTGATATAAATTTAAAAGACAAAAAAATACTTAAAATATAAAATTCAAAACACAAGGGTTTTTAGTGCACATTCATTGCACATGCCCCACTCCTTAGCTACCATAATAGGTGCAGATAGTGATGGTAGGAGGATAGTGTCTGGAGGAGAGCTGTGCAAGAGATAGTCACTTATGAGGAGGTAAAGAAGGTCACCTATGAAGGGTGGAATTGGAGTCACCCATTAGTAGGTGGCTGAGTGGTCACCAACAAGTGGTGAAGAGTGGTTGCTGTTAGGGTTTGTGGCAGAAAAGTTGCTCGTCTACCATGAGTGGAAGATTCACTATTTGTGGGAGAGGCAGAAAAGTTGATTGTTTCCTGCGAGTGAAAGGAGTCACTTGATTCGTTGAGAGAAAGAGTAGTTGTTGCTTGTCTATTTAATCGGAAGAGTGTCGCTTAACTTTCTATAGGAAAAGGAGTTTCTTGATTGTTTGAGTGGAAGAGAGATGCCAGTGTGTGCACGAGTGGAAAAGGTTGCTTGTTTGATCGAGTGAAGGTGATGGAGGCATTGCTAGGGTTCATAGTGAAGGAGAACGAGAAGAAGTGGATGGTTGGGAGGAGGTCACGGCTAGAGTTCCTCCTTTGTACTCAGGGTTTTTCTCTATAGACTCTCAAAACCTAAGCACTAATACCGTGTCAAGAATAAGAGAAAGAAGAAGATTGTATTACTAAGATAATATAAGATCTCTATTTATAGAGGTTACATAGGATAATAATAATTCATAAACAATATAGGACTAAATTCACACACATCTAACACCTAATATATCATTTATTTCTAACAAAGGTAATACGATAAATGTTGTTGATTGTATTCATGTTGTACATTTTCAATATTTAAACTACTCTTGTATTGAATGTCTATTTGTGCTCTTCTTTTTTGGAATCCTTAAAAAATCCAATCCAAATACGTTGTGAGGCCATCCCAAGCATCAATTTTAGTGATATGAATTGTTTACTTTGTCCATACATATTTATTTCACATCTGAGATACTTCTCATTCATTTCTTTGAAATCCATTAGATCTAAAATTCTTTCTTTGCAAACAATTATCATCCATGTATATTTCTAAGTTATAGTTGTGTCTGGCGATGTTTTCTAATGTATTTTATTTGGCAAGTAGCTTAAATTATTACTGATATATCATATATTCAATTATCCTGAAGCTTTTGCATTGAATATGAGGAAGAATTCAAAAAATGTAACAATGTTAATTGTTTAAGTATTATGCTAGAGTAATTGTTGTATTATGAGTTAAGTGTGTGAGTTTAGTCTCACATTGGTTAAATGTGTTTTGTTATATTTGTGTAGTCTTTATATAAAAAGGTATTATCTTTGTTAATAAATAAATCTAATTTCTTTCTTTCTGTTACTTCTCAACATGGTATTAGAGCCAATTAACACACATCTATCCGTGGACACTTGTAGACATAAAAATAAGTTATAAGTGAAAGAAAGTGTAAGAATAGTTTCACGTTGATAAATGTAGAGATTAAATTGAACCTAATATATAAAGAACCCTTTAACTCATGGTTAATTGATTTTAAAATGGAATTTCAACCTATTAAAAAAGTTGCTTTGAAGTGACAATACTTCTGCATCAAGTATGCACACAGTCATATGGTCATTCATTTGTATTTTCAGCATGTCGTCATTTCACATTCTTGTATTGCCACTCAACTATTATTTCAGCATTCACAAGTCAAATACTTATTAATTATTGATTCAAAAGACATCAGAACAGGAATTTCTTTCTTTACAAACAATTTTTGACATTGTATATTTCTTTTGATGTTTACAACTGTTGTGGATTTTTTTTGCTTTTAATTTTTCTCCTGTTTCATGTTTCCATTGTTTAGGGCATTCTCATTAGAGTTTTGATTTTTTTTTTCACTTGTATTTTTTTCTTCGTTTTTTTACAATACAAGGTTGAATGGTCACTTTTGGCTTATGAATCTTGTCCTGAATCACAAATTCAGGAATGGTTTCATGGTTCCAACTTTAAACCTTTCTTGAAAATTTCTAATTACTTAGTTATGGTGTATCTGGGGATCTTCAAATTTGTCATATATTTTATTTGATGAGTATCTTAAAAATTAATGAAATATTTAATTATAGTGAAATTGTCATATCAAATTTTTGAGGAAGGATTCGAAACAAATATAACATGGTTAAGTATCAGAACATTAAACAAAAGAAGCTGCTTATAAGTGGTAATTCATCTGCTTAAGCATGCATAGTCATAGAGCCCATTTGGTAATATGATTATTTAGGTCTAAAGAATTAGAACAATCTACATGACTTTTTTCCTTAATGTTTTTAGTATAGCACATTCTTTTAAGCAAATTAGATGACATACAAATAATACATTTGGCAATAATGGTTGAAAAATGCTTTTGGATCCATTCAAATAATCATTACCAAATGCCCTTGTAAACTCATATGGCTGTTCGTTTTGTATTTTCGGCATAATGTTACTGCTGCACATGGTTGTATGACCACTCATTTATAATTTCAGTGTGTCATTCTTTTATTTGATCTTTGGTGAAAATTCTTATGATGTGATATCATCTTCCCATTTCTATGCACATTCTCTTATATCCATGAGATTTTCTTAAAGAAATAAATCCGTGTGAATTATTAAGTGAAATTGATTTCATGTTACATGTTTACATGATGAATCTAACATGATTTAAATATTTTTAAAATTTCATCCATACTTTCCTTTTTGTGTAGGCCAACTCACATTACTTGGCTATCATACAACAGGTATGCCTAGGTGTTTTTTTTAAATTTCATTAATGTCTGTTTTAACTCTTGTTTTTGATGGTTAATGGAAAATATGAAATTGCTTCTTTTTTTGGATTAATCAATAATTCAATATATGTCCATGCTACCATGCCATGCCATTGTGGTTTTCCAATTTTCTGCTGCACCATAGCCATAGCTTTCCTAGGAGATAGGTGAAGGGTTTTGCAATTTTCATGATTGCGGGAGTAGGATTAGGATAACCTTAAGACAGTTGTGTTTCTATTTTTTTTGAGGTTGATTGACACCCAATTTTATAAAGAAACCACTCAAAACAGGCAGATCAGCACCCAATACCTGTTACATTACATTGTTACAACATGTCCTGGGAAACTATTTTTTGTTCAACTTAATGTCCCAACCAATGTAGTAAAAAATGGAAATATGGAATGAAAATTAAAACAATTTTTAAAATGAAGGTTCAAACAGACATTTTTTGAAAAACTATATAAATAAAAAAATAATATAATTATTTTACAAATATACACGCATCATAATCATCAAAATAATTTAATGAAATAAATTATATTTCAAATACATCTAATACAATTTCATAAACATATTTCTATTATGTGTAATTGTTACTTAAGAATAAATGCTTAAATTCAAAACATAAATAAATATATAAAAAGTACAATGACAACAAAATAAGTAACAAAATAGTTGAAATTATATCAATGAAAACAACTAAAATATGTAATCTAAATTTTTTTTAAAAAGGGCATTTAAACAACCAAAAATAGGAAATGACCGGAAAACAACCCTTATTCCAAATCACTTACCCTTGTTTGTCCCAAAAGCTAAATAGATTGAGATGAAAAACGTTTAAACAGACATTTTTTCCCAATTTTTGTAATAATGGTTTGATAGATTTAACTTTAATAAAATCAATTGACTAGTGAGAAAAAACTTATAAGTGATATAAAGATATCAGTTTTACTCATCGTTTTTGATCTGAGACTATTTTTTCCAATACACTCTTGCGTTTATAAGTATTTCATTAGAATACTCTACATAACGTCTTACATGTAACGTGCGTAGAGTATCATGTGAATTTTATCTCACTAAAACTAATTGGCTAATAAGAAATGACTCACAAGTGATATAAATGTCTTAATTTCACTTATCGTTTTTGATATGATACTATTTTTCTCAACAGGTTCCAACAAATTGCACAATACACAATCTCTTCCATCCTCTCTCATCATTGTTTCCTTTAAGAGAAACAATGTTCCTTGTTTCTTTTTTCTGGTTTCCAACCAACTAGTTGATGCATGGTAACTGGAGAAGAACTTTTGAATTGTGATCTACATTAAATTTGAAGAATTTAGTGGCTTAGAGGAAGCTTTACCCGTTTCCATTGTTGCTAATCCATGTAAGGTGGCTAAAGGAAACATAGGATCCTTGATGTTGAGAATAGTGTTCCTTGTATCTTTTTGCTGATTTCCACTCAAATGGAAGATGCACAGCAGCACAAGAGCTGGCAAAGAACTTGCAATCTGCACCAAAACCATTGAATTTGGATGAATGAAACAACACTTGATGGAGCATTTCAAATGTGCTTGTGTTCAATCATCATATTCTTTCATCAATAAGGATCATAAATTCTTTCATGATAACAGTATTAGCGTAGAAGATTCCATGTTATTCTGGTAGACATGGCTGTACGAGTGTCAACAGTTTTGTATCTTGTAATCATGAATGCCTTGGCTCATTGATATAAGAGCCATACTCGTCCACTACAGGGCTGTGGTTTGTGTGAGGATACATTTTTCTTCCATTGTCATCTTTCAATGTTGTATCAGAGTCAAATATCTGGGTTGGCTCTTCTCCTCTCCAACACTATTCTCTCTGTTGCTTGATCCTCGCTCTTTTCTTTTCCTTGTCACTATAAATGGCCACTCCAAACTTCTCTGGGCACATCCCCATATCAACACTCTCTAACTCTCTTTTCTTCCCTTCTCTTCCCAGCACTCACCATCATGTTGGACTCATGTTGACGTTTACCATTTGCTATGTAGAACATAGTTCCTACTTCCAACTGCCATTGCATGACTTCATCAGATTGATCAATGGCACCAAGATGTACCCTCGCTTTACAATCAATCATAGCACAACTGTATTTAATCTTTATTAGATTTGTAGAATTTATGATTTTAGAGAATATATGAAATGACACTTAACAATATGATGTTTGGAGAAATATTGATATTTGATTCTTTACCCAAGGTGAATGCACTTGACAACATGAGACACTTTGGAATCCAGGGATTCAATTTTTTCTCAGTTAAGCATCATTCCTTTAGAAATTTCTTGAAAATGGATGATGGATGTGGACAATTCTCATATATTGAGTGTTGCTCCCTTCAACATGTTCCTCCATCAATACAATATTGGAGAGAGTCTGGGATTTGTGCTTCAAACTTCAAATCATTGTTGTAAAAAATGGATGTTTTAATGCCATTAATTTTTTTTGAGTCAATCCCTTCGTTTTTTGGAAAATTGGGAAAAAGTATGGAAAAAAAAAGTGATTTTTTTTTTGTTTAAATGACCATTTCCCCCTATTTTCTAAGAAACAAATGACACTTCTTTCCCCATCTTGGTCATTTTTGAATTTTTTAAATTTCATCTTTTGAATTATTTTCATCGATATAATTTCACTATTTTATTACTTATTTTGTTGCTTATAACTTTCATCATATTAGTTATATATTATATTTTAAATTTAAGTATTTATTCTTGAGTGACAATACACATCTTTAAGTATTATATTATAACTTTAATCATATTTTTTATCCTTTAAACCCCCATTTTTTAACAAAATGTTTTAATTTTCAATCAGTATAATGTCCATTTTCCATTTTTTTACAACATCGCTTCAAATGTTCACCTAGGTCACAAAGAGGGAAATTCAGATAGTAATGAGTTTCAGGACTTCTGAAGGAGACCACCACAAACAATTATGTGGTGTCAGCCGATCAGAAGAACTTGCTATAGAGCACAGAGGACAGACACATGGAAGTGTTTGGTTGTATTTCTTTGACTGGGAAACTTAACCATTTACAAAGTTGTTCTCTTCTCTCTGTTAATGTCTAATTTTTAAAGAGGATCATCATACCCACCATTCAAAGGAAACTAAACCCTAGCTACTGTTTGACAGTAGGACTACCTCCTTAATTGTTAACAACCTACTGAAGTGGGAACAGATTATTAACTTGAAATAAGTAAATAAGGCTAACTATAGATCTAAAAAGAAAAATTCCTTTCAGCATCTGTCTCAAGAGGGCTCTCTAAGCTTTTGCTAGATTCCAAGACTTTTCAGCAGTATCTCATTGGTGTTTGAACAATTCTAAGGGTCTGTTTGGATCAGATTGTGGGGTATGGAATTATAAGTTTATATACACAATCAATTTGATTTTCACAATCTGAAATAAACATTCTTGATGTTATAATTTTTGAGAAAAATCGATTAGTCTCTATAATTAGGTTGTATACAGTAACTGATGGGATTAAATCAAAAAAGAAGACGGGATTCGATACTAGAGAAGGAGGTAGAAGAGAAGGAGAAGCAAGTACAACACAAGGTTTTACGTGGTTCAGCCTAAGCCTACTCTACGAGCGTCTTCTGGTGATTTCACTAGTTTTCACACACATAGTTACAAGGTTACAGCACATATATAGTGCATCATTAGGACACAAATTACCCCAAATGCTATTAGGCCCAATAGGCCCAATAAGGATACATACACTAAAGACTTAAACAGTCTCCACATCAGAGTAATCCTAACAATCTCCCACTTGGAGACTGTTACAGGCGTATGCTCGCACATCAACCTTGTAACCTTGCCACCACGCCACTGCTCCATTTTTCAAGTAACTTGGAGGCCGACTAAGGCCATGCATAGCCTTAGTTTTTGTATGCTGACAGTTTTCGTGAACATGTCTGCTGGATTCATGCTTCCTGCTATCTTTTGAAGTGTCAGATTTCCCTCTTCAATCAATTCTTTGATGAAATGATACTTAATTCTGAAATGCTTGGTTCTGCTCTTGTAGTTTGGATTTCTTGCTGAGTAAAGAGCACTCTGACTATCACTGTTTAGAATACTCCCACTAGCCTTTATCTTTAATTCTTCAAG